>PVHY01026635.1:0-17078 GCA_004024945.1 Uropsilus gracilis
TTTTTTTTTTTTTTTAATTCAGTACATGGATTAATTTCACATTCAGAAAATCCAAGTCATTGAAGCGGATTTAGATTTTATTCTGAGACTGCAGTGAGTCTAATAACTCTTTATAGACTCAATTTCTATGGCATTTAATTAATTGAGCGTGGCGTTAAACAACCAACCCCGGGTGTATTATGCCTTCAGTCTTTCCCTTAACAGTTTTTTTCTGGGTCCAAAAACAATTGGACTACTGTGAAGTTAAAGGCTGTCAATTATTGTGTTCCTCAAATCCTTTTCAGCTCCTGCAGGGAATACTGGCCATATTGTAACTTGATGTGAACTTGAAGGGAGATCAGGGGAAGGTCACCGCTGAACCTTCTTGAATGGAGTTGCAAATTCTTCCTCTGGCAAATAAGAATAAGGGAAATGTCACCCGTTTGTTACTTTTTATGGTCATGAAGAAGGAAAAATCCCCAAAGCTTATGATTCCTCTGCTCTGAGCTGACCAGCTGGCTTCTCTCGGATAAGAAGTTGAGAAGGAGACTGAGTTATTTTTTCCTTGAGTCTGATCAAAGCAAAGAAGTGCATTCTGGGAGGGTACCTAAGCTGAATTTTTAAGAACACCGCTTTTGGGTCAAATGTAAAGCTCAAATCAGGCTGGCTGTCATTGTAAGTTTGTCTTAGCGTGCACAGAAGCAGGAGTCACTCGAGTACTTCTTACTGTTTACTAATCTTTGCTTATTTTAAATTAGCGTGTATATATACCTACCTATTTCATAGACTTTTTGCACGGTCCTTTCTTCAATGCAACTTTCTCTTCTGTGCATCACAGAGAACATTCTCTTGATGAATAAGGGAGCTGAGGATGGAGGTACCAATTTGGTGTGCTCCTAATACAGTCGTCTTACTGTGCTTCTGTGCTGATGGCAAGGTTGAACCTTGTAGAGAGTGGACTAACAGCTGCTAGACCTTAAGGATTGGGTACTTGTAACAATACACAAAATAGCATCCTTTTTCTCAATGACTCACCATTGGTTGAGTTTAAGGTTCCAGGCACTGTTGTACTTCTGGTCCACGTTTCTCCCTCTCTTTCCTGCAGCTCACAGTCTTTATGAGCTGTAAGTGGCATCGTATCCATTTAGAAAAATGAGCCAGCAAAGTGAAACTAACTAGGAAGTGAACTTCCTGATTCATTAGTTCTTTTTTTCTTTTTTAATATTTTTATTTTGTAATTATCATACATCGGTCATGTTTGCATGATTGTATTATATCCCTTATTCCTCACTACACCCCGCCCCCCATTTCCCCCTTTCCTCCCTCTGGTCACTCCAGCTCCTCTCGCTGCAAGCTGTTGGTCTGTGTTCGGCCCACGGGACTTATTTCTTTTTTTGTTTTCAAACTGTGTCCTTTTTTGGGTACAGACTTGCCCTCCTGGGCAGCAACAGATGAGGCTGCTCGGGTCTCCAGGAGTAGCTGAGGCAGATAGTCAGGCTGAGCATGCTGGGAACTTGTAGGGCAGATGTGGTGCGCTTCTCTGGGGTCATTTCTGGTGTCTGTCACCTGTTGCTGGTTCTGCGTCTTCTGGGATTGGGAATGCAACTTCCATCCGATGGCGGTGAGGAGTTCGCTCTGACTTACTAGTTCTTGAGTTCAATCTAGAATCTTCCCCTTGGGTCAGCTCCCAATCTTGGGCTGGCGGTAGCCTGCCACTGTGCTCTAAGACGGACCTCCTTGACGCTGGTGCCAGGTTGGAGGAGCTCTTGGGGTTTTGGAATTAAGTCATACAGCATAAATAAGAACGCAGCTGCTGCATTCCTGTCTAATTTAGGTAGGACGGCAAGTCAGGCCCAGGCAACTCCAGCTGTCTCCTTCCCAGTCACTCTGTCCTCCTGACACCTCCCCGTTCATCCTCCACCGTCCTCTGCCTTGTGGCACCGAGTCCATTTTCAGTGCATTTCTCCCTGCCTAGCATCCTCCCCCAGCTGATTAGTCAGCTTGTCTCAGGGCCTTGTCCTGGGGATTTGGGGGGATTTTGTTTTCCCTAGGATTTTAACATTCATTCATGTGCATAAAGTTTCCTTAGAAATGTCATTTCTTCTGTCCCCATAACTCTCTTCCTCCCCCTCTAACAGAACTCTTGAATCTTCATGGCCTTTCGTTTCCCAAAATTCAGGCCATCATGAAGTCCTACTGGTTTTACTTGTTTTCCTCAGATCTTTCCCTCCTTCCCAAATCTTACTTCCCTTGTGCAGTGTACTATGACATTCATCTTCAAACTAGTCTTCCTTCTCCATATAATGGGTTAAAGATGGTGGGCAGTTGGAAAACGAAAGTGCCCTGGAACACTGATCTGAGAGGCCAGGTATACATAGGTGAGTATATCCCTTCAGACTCTATGCATTTGGCCTATGTGTCCCCATATCCATCCTTCCCCATGTTTCATCTTTCTTCTTTTTTTCCCTGAAGTAATTAGTTTATGACCCTACAAGTTCAGGTGCACAGCTTCACACCTCTGCATCTACCACACTACACTCATTGTTACAGTCTAGTTTCTACCCATCACCATCCAGTCAAACCCCCATCCTCCACTCCTTTCTCTCACTGCCCTCTCCCTTTCCCTTTTGGCTACTCCCATTTTGTTGGCAGGATTTTAGGGTTGGCTTTGGGGGGGGGGACTAAGTCTTGCTATTTTGCCCATGGAACTGCAGGTTCATGTTGCATGGGGTACCGCAGACTCAAGCAATCCCCAGACTCAGCTTCCCAGGTAACTGGGATTACAGGCGCGTGCCACCACACCACCTATTTTTTTGGAACTAGGTCTCGCTATGTGCCCCTGGTAGGACTTGAACCGTGATCCCTGGTCTCTGCCACGGCTTCCTAGGCTGCTGCTTACAGGCATGCGCCACCATGCCCGGCTCTGATTGGCTTTTGTTTTGCTTTGTTCCTTTGCTTTTATTCTTTCTTCTCTCTATGTGAGTATGATTTCTGACTTAGTTTACATAGCATAATTGCCCTCAGGTCCATCTGTGTTGTCATTGATGGCGAAATCTCTTCCTTTAGCAGCTGAGTGACATCTGGTACCTACATCTCCCATGAACCTGAGGCCGATTCCTTGGCATGGCTGTTGAGAATGGTGCATCTCGAGGGTTAGGAGAAGACCGAATCAGCAGTTAGAGGATTCTGTTCATCTTGCATATATTTTGCTTCTACTCAGTCAGTACATGTGGATAAAGTGAAATTCTTTTCCTTTGCTGTGGTTTAGTTTTGATACTTTTCCATGCAGCGTAGAGCATGACCTTGGGGAAATGTCTGCATAACAGGTCATTCTCCCACCTCCTCGGGCATCTTCAGGTCAGCGAGACTATGGAATCTTGCTCACATTTCCTAAAAACGCACTTGTAGATTCGGTTATCAGTTTATTCCGTTATTGGGCTGATTTGAGCTTTAAGGGAGTTCAGTATGAAGTAGTAACACGGCCACTGTACCTCAAAGTTCAAACATTTGATTTATTGGCATTTTTAATTTAAACAAGCAGGTAACTGGTATAAATGATCTAAAGTTTAAGCATTTTTTTTGGCTTTTCTTTTCCTCCCCACAGAAGAAAATCCAAAAAAGCTTTACCATTTTTACCACAAAACAGCAAGCTTAGTCTGAGAACTCACTGGGACTTTTGATTGAGACTGTTTCCCAGATAATACTGTTTTACACACATGTTCCTCCCCTGATTCCTTTTATTTATTTTTTTTAAGCAAAAACGACATGCCACAAGTTCAAATCTAAGACTGACAAGCTTCCTGGGTCTTAGTTTCCTTACATGTAAGTCTCTTTCTTTGCCTGTGTATGAAAGATAGATTATTAGCCGGACTTGTCAGTCTTCAGCATTCTTTCGTGTGAAAAAAACGGGTTCATGAGACTTTTCCATGAGAGAAAAAGTCCTTTCTTCACCTAAACTTAAGTTCCTTTAAAATTTTTTTAAATTTAATTTTATTTTTTATTTTATCTTATTTTATTTTTTTTATTACCAGCAGTATTTTTATTTTTTCCTAACAGATATTTATTTACCAGTTTTAAGGAGCAAAATTGAAAAATACCAAATTTCTTCATTGTTCCTCTCAAATTTAGTGAGGTTACTAATTTTTAATTTTTTAGTTTATCTCACATCTCTGTATGTATCCACTTAAGAAACTTAAGTTTTCTCTTTGAGCCACATAGAAATTACGAGACACTGAATAGCTTAACCACAGGAGAACAACTGGTAATTCCCAGAACCTCGTCCTGTTGGGCTTTCTCTAACTCAGTCTTTTAGGTACATCCATGTAAATCTGGTCTCCGAGGCACCATCATTTTTGTTGTTGTTGTTTTTGAGACTAGGTCTCGCTATTTTTGCCCGTGGAACCGCAGACTTTCACTGCCCGGGGTACCACAGACTCAAGCAATCCCCTGCTTCAGCTTCCCAGGTAGCTAGGATTACAGGCACGCGCCACCACATCCAACTATTTTATTTTTTGGAACTAGGTCTCGCTACGGGCCCCAGGCGGGACTCGAACTGCGATCCCTAGCCCCGGCCCGAGGCACCATCATAAATGCTTCATTCCTTCTTTTGCTATTTTTTTCAGTCAGTTTTACTTCATAAGGTCACCTGAGGACTCAGCTCTCAGGACCTCGACTTCCATCCAAAGATGCTGCCCATCCTGATACTGTCCCCCTTATACTCAGGGATTATGTTCCAAAACCCCCAGTGAATCCCCAAAACTGAGAAGAGTTCTCTGTCTCTACACCAGAGTCCTGTATATATTATGTCTTCCCTATACCAGCCTACCTTATTATAAATTTTAGTCTACAGTATAGCAGAGAAAGAGGTTAACAATAACTAATAATAAGAGCAATTAACTATATAATATCCGCAAATCGTATAGTGTAGTAAAAGTTATGTGAATGTGGTCATAAAGCATCATACTAAAACATACATAAAACATGTAACATTTTCAGGTTACAGTTAACTGCAGGTAACTGAAGCTATAAAAGCAAAACCATAGATAAGGTGGTGGTGGTGGCTTCTATGTGTTTAAAGCAATTTACTGATCTCGTGTGCTAATACCACAAAAGCTAAAATCTGTATTTAATGTAAAAACCTAGACACTTCTTTTGTTAGTAAATTCTACATCGGGAGAGTAGGATAAACAAATGCATGTTTAAGATACATTTTATTTAAAGTATAAAACAGGTTTGTAATATTTCTGATTAAAAGTCAGTTCAGTTTCAAAAATCTCATTGATTTGAATGGCACCAATTGAAGCTTAATCTTTTGGAAAATAGGATTTCTCTGAAAGCTTATCTTTGAAGGACATTAAAATGATAGGTTTTTTTGTTTGTTTGTTTGTTTGTTTTTTGAGAGTAGGTCTCGCTATTTTTGCCCGGGGAACCACAGGCTCACATTGCCCGGGATACCACAGGCTCAAGCAGTCCCCAGCTTCAGCTTCCCAGGTAGCTGGGATTACAGGCATGCGCCACCATGCCCGGCCGACTAAAATGATAGGTTTGATTAAAGCATTCTTTACTTTTTGAAATCACTTTATTGTAATATAATTATTGCATGCAGCGCTTTCATTTAAAATACACAGTTCAGTGGTTCATAATCAAGATATTCTTAATGGCAGAGGTGAACAGTGAACATCAATGGGGTGGGGGCAATGAACTGTGTGTGGTGTAGGACTGGATGCCTTGGTGGTGGCTGTGGTGTAGTAACAAACATCTGAAGGTGTATGAACCTGCGCCCTCAACCATATACAGTTTATCTCAATAAAAAATAATTTTATTTTATTATTATTATTTATTTATTTATTTTATTTTTTTGAGACTAGGTCTTGCTATTTTTGCCCGTGGAACCGCAGGCTCTCGTTGCCCGGGGTACCACAGACTCAAGCAATCCCCGGCCTCAGCTTCCCAGGTAGCTGGGATTACAGGCGCGCACCACCACGCCCAGCTATTTTTTTGGAACTAGGTCTCGCTACGGGGCCCCAGGCAGGACTAGAACCGCGATCCCTAGCCCCGGCCGCTTCATAGGCTGAAGCTTACAAGCACGAGCCACCGTGCCCGGCCAAAAAATAATTTTGAATGTTATTGGACAGACAACTGGAGGCTGGTGAGAATTGTTATCTGATTTATATCTCATGGTGCTTACAGACTTTCTCCATAGGCATCCAGTTGGTCTTCGAAAAAAAATTTTTTTTTGAAACTGATCTCACTATGTTGCTGGGGTAGTCTTGAATCCGCTTGGGTTCCCAAGCGATCCCAGGCCTCTTGCCTCCCAGTGATTGGACTATAGGCACACACCACCATGCTTGGCTGGTCATAGAAAATTTTTCAAAAATTAAAGTGGAAGGTAACTTGGTTATTATTCGAACTTTAAGTAGACACTAGGGATTTCATGACCCATTAAATCACTTAGTGAAACAAACTTCAATCCAGTCGATTTAAAATACAGGAGAGGAAAATAAACTTGAAGAAATAGAGCTAAAGAAAATGAACTTGAATATATTGACCTTCCAGGAGAAGGAAGCACTTAGTTTAGATTCAGATTTTTTTAAATTCAAGAAAAATGCTTGTTGGAAATAAGAGAATACATTCCTACATATGTATATAAAATTCATCTTTTCTCCTTATCAATCCATCCTTCATCAGTCTCTCCTGACAGGCTCGTCCATCAGAAGGACTCACAGGTGATGGTGATGATAACATCCCTCCTGGCCTCAAATAGATCATTCCGTAGATGTAAGAGAAAAGAGTTGATGATCACTTTTTGAGGAGTTGAGAAGTCAGCTGGGTTTGCTAAGAGTCACCCTGATAATGATTTTCCTTTCCTTCCTTTGTCCTCTTTTGGGATTTGTTGTGGTTTGTTGTTCAGGATTATAAGATTTGGGAAATGGACCAGTGGTAACTCTATATTTCACCAAAGATGAAATTGCGGCACTCAGCAATTCTGTTTATTTTTATTTTATTTTTTGTTTTTACTTTTTGAGACTAGGTCTCGCTATGTTGCACAGGGTAGTCCTGATCTGGAATCAGATCTGATCTGATCAGTCTAGATCCCGGATCGGTTCTGGGATCGATTCTGGGATCGGTTCTGGGATCCTGCCGACTCAGGCGATTCCCCAGCCTCAGCCCCCCAGTAGCTGGGATTACAGGCGCGTGCCACCACACCCAGCTATTTTTTTGAGACTAGGTCTTGCTATGTTGCCCAGGAAGGGTCTTGAACCCTGCGGACTCAAGTGATTCGTAGCCTCGGCCTCCTTTCCTAGGCTGGGATTAAAGGCGCACACCTTCACATCCAGCAGCAATTCTGTTTAAATGTCCAATGTTGCAGTTGAGCAAGCACATTGACTGATCATTCTAGAGGATTTCCTGCTACACAAGTCTCCTTGACTTTGCCTGAGTTAATATTTGATGAGCTTTGCATATGAAGTGAAGGCAGGCGTGTGAAATCGACAGTGGTCAACTTAGAGCAGAAAGTGAATGCTGGCTGATGTCTTTTTCAAATCAAGATATGGCAGGTGAAGTTTGGGGATAAAAAGGAAGAATAGCGCAGTGTTAGGGTTGGCCACAGTGGCTCGTACCTGTAAGCTTCAGCCTATGAAGTGGCCGGGCTAGGGATCGCGATTCGAGTCTCCCCCCCTAGGACCCGTAGCGAGACCTAGTTCCAAAAAAAATAGTTGGGCGTGGTGGCGCGCGCCTGTCATTCCAGCTACCTGGGAAGCTGAGGCTGGGGATTACTTGAGTCTGTGGCACCCGGGGCAAGGAGAGCCTATGGTTCCACAGGCAAAAATAGCAAGACCTAGTATCAAAAAAAAAAAAAAAAGACTAGCACAGCATGCTGGAACAGACAGACCAGAGGCTGCCAGGCGTGACAGGGAGACTCCGAGTCTATGGATGGAGAGATTGTCCAAAGGATGGGGGGAGCTAGTGGAGGGGGTGACGGACACCCTGATAAAAATGCATCAATTCCTGGCTTAAAAAAATTTAGGGCTGGGCATGGTGGCGCATGCCTGTAATCCCAGCTACCTGGGAAGCTGAGGCTGGAGATAGCTTGAGTCTGTGGTACCCCGGGCAACATGAGCCTGCAGTTCCACAGGCAAAAATAGTGAGACCTAGTCTCAAAAAAAAGAAAAAAAAATTCAAGTTACAAAGTGGCTTGGCAGGGCTGTGCAAGTGTTCACATCACATCCAGTGCTACAGTGCTCCTCATTCAGGAAATTCTACGCATTAACAGAAGAGAAGGAAAACTGAGCTTGTCAGATGTTATTGTAAATGTTTATCACTGTCTTATTCAAGGCATGGAAAGGATGGCTAAATGAATTTGGGTTGGTACACAAACACCTCCCACCCACCCCCACCCCACCCTCATCTTTGTCATTAAAAGACACTTGAGAGTAAATTGTAACAACTTGGGGGAACTATTTATGGTTCTAAATATGTGACACCTCCGTAATAACAGTGACAAAAAATGTCCCATGCTCCTCAAAGTTAAAAGCAGTACATGAAACTGAAGAGGTGTTAGGGTGATAGTGCTTTGGATTGTTCCAACAGAATTTTCTTGCCTATTTTCCCTCTTTAGGACTATTGAGGATTTGGTCAATCAACAGGGGAGGAATTGAGGGTGAAAGATCTGACTTATAATCAGGAAGAAAGGAAAAACCGGGCATTTGGATTCTGTATGCACATAATATAACCTGAGACAGGATGGCAAAAGTCTTCTCTCTTGGGCTGTCTTCAGAGAAATCCTCCACAGTGTTATGTGCTGCTGGTGTGTTCTTCAGATACTGTCCTTAGTCATTATAATGGTAAATATTGTTACATTAAATTCAAAAGTGTAGATTTGGGTCCTGGAAGACTCAAGTGCGTTTTGAGGTCCTTGAGAGACGGCTGTCACAGCAATGTCCCCAGAAAGCCAAACCCCAGAGAGAATGTGAGCTTCCCAGTAGGGTTATGTGACAAAGGTGACCTTCCATTCTGTTTCCTGTGATAAGGTTTGTTGAAGTCAGCTGTAGATCTGCAGACGAAAGAACAGGATTTTGTGTCTTTGGCCATGCTACCACTTCTGATACCTGCATTCTGGGCCTGTTTGTTGAAGAGTCATAAAAAGACATTGTAGCTGTCCTCACTGGTTGGTAAGGACTGTTCGTTAATGAGACTTCACAGGCAAAAATAACAGGAACGATGTCAGGAATTCACAGTGTGAAGGCTGTGTGGAAGCTGCAGGATGTGGTTGCTTTATAGTGGCAGCTGAGAGAATGCGGAGCTAACTCTCCAGACTCCCACATCATTTCCATTGAGTAGGAAAACAGCCACTCGTGGTGGTTTGAGCTTTTCCTTTTGGATTGTCCATGGAGGAAGTGATGAGAGCAGACTGTCACTCTCCTCAGCATTCTCATTCCTGTGTACATTCTTTTTTTTGAGACTAGGTCTCGCTATTTTTGCCTGTGGAACTGCAGGCTCTCGTTGCCCAGGGTACCACAGACTCAAGCAATCCCCAGCCTCAGCTTCCTAGGTAGCTGGGATTACAGGCGCACACCACCACGCCCAGCTATTTTTTGTAACTAGGTTTCGCTACGGGCCCCAGGTGGGACTTGAACCGTGGTCCCTAGCCCCAGCCACTTCATAGACTGAAGCTTACAGGCACGAACCACCGTGCCGGGCCAAAAGTAAAATTTTGACAGCTATGTGAGGCAGTAATTATTGGTTATTGGCTTATCAGGGGAAATACAACAGTAGTTAAATACGTGCATGGAGACTTCCAACATTCTGACTTTCGAACAGGTCTGTAATTCTAATTTGCATGGTATTGGAGCAACTTTCAAACCCTTATTTTAATAAAGAAAATGGGGATTTGGGGCATAGCAAAGCTGAGTATAAGAGGAGCACAGGTGCTACAAATGCTGGAAGGAAGTGGTAGTTGCTATCCTGATTATACCACGTGCAGGAAGCACTTAGTCAGGAAGCACTTAGTCTCGTGATGAAATCTCTTGGTCTAGGTGGGAGGTGCTCAGACATTTGAATTTTCTGCAGACCTTTGAATGTAGACACTACCAACAGGATCAGCTTTCTTTTTGTTTTCTTTTTGAAAACAACTGGGTCTGTATGTAACTGCCCATTCACAGATGGACAATAATGCCAAAATGTCACCCGAGACTTATTTTTAGGCTTCAGATATCCTAGCATCTTAGACATGTCTGTTCTCCATGTTCCCCCTTGAAATTTAATGGAAAAGGAACTTACTGTGATCGTAATAACTGCCGAACTATCTGGGGAGGCTTTTGTAATTAAAAAGTGTATTTTCTTTCCGTGAGGAATTGACATCACTTAAATCTGATCAGTTAGGACATTTTCCTGTTGCTCATGGAGCACCATTGATTTGTGATTAATAGGAAATGAACACAGGAGCAGGCAGTGACCTTCTGAGCTATTTCCTACGTGTCTTCATTTTGGGGAGAGGTTTAGGTTTCTAAAATGACTGCTTTATTAAGCTATAGTCCACAAACCCGCAGTTCACCACTTAAAATTGTCCAATTCAGTGTTTTAAAAAAATACACTCAGTTATGTAACCAACACAGCAATTTTAGACTGTTTTGAAACTCCAAAAGAAACCCAATATCTGTTAGCAGTCACCATCCATTTACCCCTGCACTCAGGCCCTGGCAGCCACGAATGTATTTCCTTTGTCTAAAGATTTGTCTGCTGTGGACATTTCATGTTAATGGAATCATACTGAAAATGGTCACTTGTGTCTGACTTTTTCAATTAGTTTATTTTCTATAAGCTGTTCAGTGTTGCAGCACATACCAGTTGCACTTCTTTCTTTTTATTGCTGAATATTGTGTTGTATGATTTTACCCCTTAATTAATTTACCAGATGGGCCTTTGGATTGTTTCTCTTTGGGGGATTATTATGAATAATAATCCCATGGACACTGGAAGTTTTTGAGGCTGTATACATCTAGGCGTGTCTTGATGCTTTCTCTTCTCTTGGGTATTTATATACCTAGGATAGAATTACAAGATTGTATTTTACCTGTTGAGGAACTGTCAAGACTGTTTTCCAATGCACCTACACCTTTGACTTCCCACAAGCAGCAGAAAGGATTCTAGCTTCTCCACAGCCTCCTATCTTTCCTGGTGACCAGGTCCTAGGTTGTGAAAGAAGCATCCCATTACTGTTTTGATTTTCATTTCCTTGAGGGCTAATGACATCCACCCAGTTTGTACTGAGTGAACAAGACTTCTGATATTCGTCTCACACCCCAGGTATAGTCAAAACTTAAAGATGGCTTCTCGAATGAACGTGTGTACATCACACACCAGAAGCGATCATGTGGACATTATGCGCTAGGGTTCTTTGGCATAAAAGCGTATGGTTTTCTGGCTTCTGGAAAGTGGCTTCTGTGTCCTGATACCAGATAAACAGTACTGCCTCTAGATGAAGAGTTGCTTGACTTTAGATGGGGAAGACTTTAAACGGTGGGGTGGTGGTAGTGAGTGCTTTTTGGTTGGTTAAATATGGATTACAGGTGTGCATCACCATACCCGGTTTATATATTTTTTAAATCAGAAGAATATGGAAAGTTGGGAAACAAAAGCTATTCTGAGTGAGCACCTGTGCCAGTCTGCATGGCCATTTTCGTTTTTAACAGTCAAAAAAAATTCGTACAACTGAAAACTTGGGCTCCTTTAGAGAAAATTATACAAATGGTGTTGCCAGTGCTTATTCTAATTTTCTCCCAATAATTTTGTCACTCTTTATCCTTTATTACCTGCATTTAAAAAAAAAAATTGGGTCCGGGTTGAATTAAAGTTCTTAGCTTGTGTGATTGTATTTATTTGGGTCTTAGAGTAATACTTCTTCTGCTTTGTTTTTCGTGGCATTTAATTACCTAACTAGTTTTTAAATTTTATTAAGCTTTTAAATTTTCTTACATCATTGTTCATTTTTGTACAGCCCACCACCACCTGTGAACCAGTAATGTGGTCCCTTGTGTGCTTCCTTCCCTCTTTGATCCCTCTCCCCGTCCCCTGTGGGCAGAAGATTCATAGTTGAATATCGTTGATTTTTTTTTTTCTTTTTCTTTTGAGAAGGACCTGGTCAGTTGTCTTGTCTCACATTATAGAGTCTAGTTTTTTTCTTGCTTAGATTCAGGCAGAACATTCTTAGCAAGGGCATAGCTAGGTGATAGATGGAGTGTTTACCAGCATTTCACACTGGGAACCATACAACACCTGGTCTCCCATTACAGGTAATGCTGAGTTGGATGCTTTGATTGATGGACTTTCCAGATCTTTTCATTAGAAAGGTATGTTTTCCCTGTGGGGTAGTGTGAGCTTTGGATGCCAACTATTCTGTTGCAAATAGTGTTTTAACATCTATTGATAATCTTCCCCCCAATCACATCAGGGGTTGCAAAATGCTAACAATCCTCATCCATCCTTCTTACATTCCTGCATCTGGCCTTCTTCTGTGTAGAAGAGTTTCATTTGTCCTCTTTTTTCCCCCATTGTTTCTCTTTGAAGTTAATCCCCCCCCCCACCTCCCAGTAAGGTTATGAGCATATTTTCCATTTTTCTTTCAAACTTATCTCCAGGAAGTAAACCACGGGCCAATTCAAAGATTGCTCTCAGTAGAGATATTCCGTAGAACATGAGAATGGTTGGTTGGATAATTGTTGATCTGGATAAAAGAATGGGATGGCCACAGATTGCCTCAGTTTCTGAGGATCTCTTGGGTGTGTGTGGTGGTGGTGATGAAAGGGAAGGTAGGCCTGGGGAGCAGGCAAGCAATCCCCAAGAATAACCAACAGATCTTTGTTTCATAAAGTATATCAGAAATAGTGCATAATAGAAATGTTCATTTGTTTCTCTGAAGGAAGTTGTAAATGACACACACACACACACAAAAGTTCTGTCCCCCACTAGTAGGCCTTGAAGCATGATATATATGGAACTTAGAAATCGTAGCAATATTAAAACTTAGCCAGCAGAAAAAGTCCAAGTTCACTCAATACAACTCTTATCTCATGGATAGTTTTTTTTTTTTTGGGGGGGGGATAAAATAATATTTGTATTTTTTTTTTTTTGAGACAAAGTTTCACTATTTTCACTATTTTTCCCCGTGGAACCGCAGGCTTACGTTGCCCGGGGTACCACAGACTCAAGCAATCCTCAGCCTTAGCTTCCCAGGTAGCTGGGATTACAGGTGCGCGCCACCACACCCAGCTATAAGAATACTTGTATTTTGACCCATATCAAAATTTTAGATAGCTCCTAATTTCACATTGCCTGGGCTACCACGGACTCAAGCAATCCCCAGCCTCAGCTTCACAGGTAGCTGGGATTACAGGTGCGCGCCACCACACCCAGAGGCTGAGCTCACACCTACTGGGAGCACTGCCCTTAGGACTTTGCCAAAGGATGCCACATCTTCCCATTTTGTTGGGGAAGATGTTTGAATGAATCATTAACTGATTTTTAAAGATTGGAATAATTATACATGTTATATGATTTAGTCACTTAAATGGTAAAAAACAAGGTATGTTAACTGTAACAGCACCAGCAGCAGGAGCGCACGTTTTTGAGTTCTTTTCCTGCCATCTGTCTCCGGATGCCCACGGATGCCCACCTGCGTAGCGTTTTCACTTGCCAAGCTGTGCATTTGTATTTCGCACTCCCATGTGAAATGGTAGAAGGGCTATTTCTGTGCTTATTTTTGTTGAATGACTTGATGATTAGACAGTTGGAATCTCATTGACTGGGAAAGCTCTTCAAATGAAATAGATGCCTAGGCTAGTTTTGTGCAATTGTGAGCATTTATCTTTGTTGGAAGATTATTAATGACATGGGCCACCTGGCCTAATAAGATTGTTGGGTAACATGACAAAAATTTTCTATGTAAACATATTATGGTAGCAGCAAGTCTAGTGAAATAGGACTTTTGGTCCAGAACAATACGTTTTGTATATATATTTTTTATTTTTCCATGTTCCTAGCTACCTTGTTCAATCTTAAACAAAACTTGGGTGGCAAAACTAAAATAGTAAAAGTGAATTTTAATCATGTCATGGTTAGCATGTTGGTAGAGCCAGAGAGGAGTTGAAAATGTAGATTTCTTCCTAAGTGTTGGCTTTGTGTTTGAAAGTGATTAAGACGTTTTCACAGGTGCCAGCACATTCAAGTACATGTTTCTGCTTTTTTTTTTTTTTTTTTGGATACTAGGTCTTGCCATGTTGCCCAGGGTAGTCCCAGTCCTGTGGACTTAAGCGATTCCTAACCCCAGCCTCCCAGGTAGCTGGGATTACAGGCACCTGCCAACGCGCCCGGCTGCTTTTTCAAGACCAGGTCTTGCTATGTTGCCTGGGGTTGTCTTGAACCTGCAAACTCAAGCAATCCCAGGCCTGTTGCCTCCCAGAGCTTGGACTACAGGCATGCGCCCCCATACCCAGCTACGTTTCTGCTTTTGCTAATGGCTTTGTTGGTGACTGAGAAAAGCTTGGCTGATGGAGCCCAGTTAGCTTTGTCAGCAGTCAGGGATGCCGTTCCCTCCCAGCAGTACGTGCAGCCACAGATGCCTGTCTCCCTGTGGACAGAGCCATAAAGAGAAGCCAGCCAGGCTGGGAGCTGCCCAGAGCCACAATTCACTAGGAAACCCCAGATTTGGAGCAACTCATTTATCATTTCATTTGCCTTTTCCATCTTGGAAACCCTGATCGTGTTTATCACAACCTAAGGCTTTGATGAAGATTTAGATGTCCCACGGATGTCTGGCTCCTCTTCAGTTTAACAAGAACAACCCATGGGCATCTGTCCTTGAGAAGACTGCCCTTTGCGAGTACATGGTGGGAGTGCGTGTCCTGGGAGTTGTGGGGTTCTCTGGGTGTGCATTTTCGCAGACTCAGACGCATCCAGTTTAAGCCACTGAAAACAGTTGTGCTCAGGGTTGTTTAGTTAAGAAGAAAGCAAAGCTAAAATCAAGAGGGATTCAGCAGAAAATGAACCCATCTACTCCTAGGGGTAATTACCTCTGCAGCTGTTTAAAGGTGGGTTTTATCCTGGGGCCTCCAGCTTGGTGGGAGCAGGTGGGGATGGGGAGTTGTGTGGTGGTTGATCAATGGGGCTGAAGAGGTGCTTGTCAGTTAGAAATGGCACGTGGACTAGAGTGCGTCACTGGGCAGTATGTATGGCACTAATTTAAGAGAGAAGCCTGGGTCTTATCTGCCTGGTAGGAGCGGGGTGCACTTTGACAGCCACACTTCTTCAGATAAAACTATTTTCTGGCCCTGCTTCTTCCAGAGTTTTCCCAGTTCTTAAATAGCAAAATGCGTTTTTGATGAACAACATCCTATAGATTCTGTAACTTTAGGTTTGGGGTGTAAAATGGATGGAAAGGAGGACTCGTGGCATCTCCGGTGTGTTCAATGGAAGAACTTTACAGAACTGCAATTGTTTGTTCAACTGATTCAAAGATAAATTCCTTTAACCCAATATTTGATGCTTGAAAAATAATAGAGGCTCTGTAGATATTTTTTGAGTTAACTCTTGGGGCTTAAAAGGAGCTGCTTTCCTTAACAACAAGAAAATAAAAGCCCCTTTACCTTATTTTGGTTGTGGCAGGTTTTTTTGTTTGTTTGTTTTTTTTTGAGACAAGGTCTCGCCATTTTTGCCTGTGGAACCACAGGCTCATGTTGCTCGGGTTACCACGGACCCAAGCAATCCCCAGCCTCATCTTCCTAGGTAGCTGGGATTACAGGCACACACCACCACGCCCAGTTATTTCTTTGGAACTAGGTCTCGCTACGGACGCCAGGAGGGACTTGAACTGCGATCCCTAACCCCGGCCGCTTCATAGGCTGAAACTTACAGGCACAAGCCACCATGCCCGGCCCTGGTTGTGGCAGATTTAAACAGGACTATTCTGCCTGCTTTTTTATCTTTTCCTTTCTTCTTAAACGGAAGGCATTTTTAGTGCTCATAAGAATATACACAGGAAAGATTCTAGGGGCAGTGCATGGATTTTGCAAGAATTTAGTCTTCAACTGTATTGGTTCGTTAACTCTACTTTTTCCTAATACAAAACATGAATGTCTGAAGAGACTCACTAAGTCTTTCCTTTACTGAGAGGTGTGTGTGTGTGTGTGTGTGTGTGTGTGTGTGAGAGTGATCTAGCAGGGAAGAAATATTTTGTTGCTACTATGGAAAGAGAATAGAATCTGTACTTGTATATTACAGAAATATGTCATATAAATTATATATGACAAAAATTAATCTATATGTTGCAAAAAGGTAAAATATATTTAACATGTCACTGATGAAAATATTTCATGGGAGATAGTGTCTGAAAAGTTCGTGAATGAATTTCATAGTCATTTCCACATAGAAGTTAATCTTGGGTCTGCAAGATCCTGGCTGTGGATGGACACACAGTGAGGGAGAATCCTAGAGACGTTTGTGGTTACCCAGTCCTGATCTGGTTAGATTCTAGCTTTGGCCAGGCCTGTATTGGGCACACAGTGGGACTGGCACTCTCCTGCTGTGAACATGTTTTTCATGCTGCAGTTCCTAAGAGACCGTTTCTAGCTTAGAACAGTGAGTTGAAATGTGCTCTTCATCGAAACTTACTTCATTCTTCGTCACTGAGATTCCTTGAGTCAATTTGTTGAATTTTTTTTTTTTTTTTTTTTTTAGGGACTAGGTCTCACTATGTTGTTCTGGGTTGTCTTGAATCTGTAGACTCAAGTGATCCCTCGCCTCAGCCTCCCAGGTAGCTGGGATTACAGGCACGCGCCACCACGCTCAGCTATTCTGGGTTTTCAAAGCTGTATTCAAAAAAGACAAACATGTCATTCGCAGCAACATGGGTGGAGCTAGAAGGAATCATGTTAGCAGAAATAAGTCAGAAAGAAAAAGAAATACGAGATGGTCTCACTTATATGAGGGATATAGGGGAAACAAACAAACAAATGGACCAGAAGAATTTAAAACTGTCACAGAACTGAAGCATAGAGCAAGAGGAGGAGGAGGGTAAAATTGGAGGAGTGATGAGTACAAGAGATTAA
>PVHY01026636.1:0-17077 GCA_004024945.1 Uropsilus gracilis
GGGGGGGGGGCACACCCTATCATATACACAATGAAAATATTGTTTAGTTATAAAAATGAAATAAGGCAGACAAAGAATTGCAAACACTATGTAATTTCATTCATTGTGATATTGAGTTAACAGAGTTGAATAAAATAAAATAAAACCTTTTTTTTTGGCTATAAGACCAAGTCAATCTTTTTAGAATGGAAGGGGAAGTGGATGGGTAAAAAGAAATAGGGGAAAATATTATGGTGAAGAATGGGCTTGAACTTCTAACAGTGATTAGTGTAGTGTATAAATGTTGATTCCCAACAGTAAACACCTGAATGATGAAAAATGCTCAACATCACTAACAATCAGGGAAATGCAAATCAAAACCACAATGAGATACCACCTTACACCAGTGAGTGCACAGAGAAAGGAACACTCTTACACTGCTGGTGGGAATGTAGACTGGTCCAGCCACTCTGGAATCCTGATGGAGGATGCTCAAACTAATGAAAATGGAACTACCATTTGACCCAGCAGTCACTCTTCTGATGATCTACCCAAAGGAGACCTCATACTTATACATAGGGACACCTGTACTTGCATGTTTATTGCAGCACTATTTATATTTGCAAGGACATGGAAAGAACCCAAATGCCCCAAAACAGACAAGTGTGTGAAAAAGAGGTGGTATATATACACAATGGAATAATACTCATTAATTAAAAATGACAAATTTGATGAATTTGAGATAACTTGGATGGACCTAGAAGAAATCATATTAGCAGAAACAAGTCAGAAAGAAAAAGACAGAAACCAAGTGATTTCATTAATATATGTATATAGAAAAAAAAAAAAAAGCCAGGAGGCAAAAAAGCAACGTCTAAACAAGCTAATAACCAAACTAAAGAACACAACTAGGGGTGGGAGTGATCAGGGAAGGAAGGTGGTGGGTGAACCCGGGGAATACAAAGATGTGAAATATATATATTTCACAAATATAATTATTTTTAAAGAAGAACCGGAATGATATTTAACGTTGAAATGCGATGTTATTTCAACAAAAATATCTAAAAACAAATTAAAAAAATTAAAACGATTCCTATCACCCAGACACATGTGCAGTAACTCAGGGTTTTTTTTTAATCATTACTTTAAATTGGGAAGGAAATTTTGATCTATAGCTCTTGTCTAATCTGGTTCAAGAATCCATCAACCAAACACTGCCCTCTTCTGGTTTCATAATTCACATCTATCTTGCTCAATAATATTGAAATAAAGAAGCTTAACTTGGAAAAGATGATAGTAAAAATTATCTCAAAATCTATGAGTATAAGGTTTTAGTTTTCTATTGCAGTGTACACATAAAAATCTCCAACAGTATTTATAATAGTTGCCAAGGCTGGAGATAGGAGAAAATAAGCAGGAGCATGGAAAAATTTCTGAGATTGGTTCTACAACTTTATGAATATATTTAACAATAGTGAACTATACACTTAAAAGTTAAATGGTTAATTTTATATTACATGCATTTTTCCACACAAAAATAGATACATTCACTTAAAGCATAAACAGTCCAGATTGATTGACAGCAACAATAAATGAGAACTATTTCCCTTTCAAGTTAAATGATTACCATAAATCAAACTCAACTGTATTTGATATAATTTTAAATTTCTCTCATTTCACTAATCAGCATATATGTCTCAATTTACTAAAACTATTGCTGTAGAACAAATTTCAACCTTTGCTCTTAAAGTCGTTACTCTCCCAGATTTAGATACCCTTATAAAAATATTTGAAAATGTTGCTTTTTTTTACTTTGGGAAATATGAAATATTCTACAATTTAAAAAATCCAGGATTTGACTTGTATAAATGAATGTAGGGCATGAAGTATTGATATGAAGATTATGTAAGGAACAAGTTTGAAAGATAGAGATTAAACTGATGGTTCTCAGCAGGGATGATTTTGCCCAAGGGTGACATTTGGCTTGTTCAGAGACATTTTTGGTTATCAAAGCTATTAACATTTGAAGTGAGGTCATATTATTGTGGGGGGAGGGGGAGGGTCTGCTTGTTCCTAATAAGATGTTTAGAAGTATCCCAACAACTACCATGGTTAATATTAACAGTAACAAGATTAAGAAACTCTGGGGTAGCATCTCCTATGGCTTACGCCACTATCTTAGTCTTTTCAAAAGACTTCTCTTTCTCTAATCAACATTGTCTTTTAGTTAATTTCTCTTTTTTTCTACATTTTCTCTTGGAGATATCATCTATGCCCTTGACTTCAATTACCACATCTCTGTTGCTGATGCCTACTTCTGCATGTTTAGTCCCAGCTGCAGTTCTAGCTCTTAAAGCATAGTTCTCTTGATATTCCCTTTACATTTTTCATTAACCTACTGAACATTTCTTGTCTTTGTTATTAGCATCCCACAGAAACCACAGACTTTCTTATTTTCCAAGCATTTGCTGTGTACCTAGTTTGTGTAAAAGTTGGAAGTTGGAAGTTGGTAGTTGGAAGAAAATAATGAGTAGCACTCATGGTTATTGTTTTAAACACATTGTCTCTAATTATGATTGAAAACTAAAGTTTCAAATATTTAACTACTTAATCACAGAGCTGTCTTTTTAGTTTCCTTTTAATGTCAGGCCCATTTTGACATTAAGGATTGAACTCACTTCTTTAAAAAACCAAACCAGTGAGGTGAAGCTGGAGAAGAGTGGTTTGATTTTTCAATAGCCCAAGGTAGGTGGCTTTGAAGTCTATTTGAAGGATTGTTTCAAATACTTCAGTAGCCTCTCAACTACAGCGCACAGCTTCTGATTATTTACCATATATAATAGAATATAACACCCTACATAAAATGAATCGTTATTTTCCATAACTCTAGGAAAGAAAAAAATAAACCTTACCAATGAAAGTATGACATATCAATTATCAGAGATTTCCTAGATTTTGAAATATTAAATATTAAAAATGTAAACTATCAGAGATTTCCAATTTGTTAAAATATAACCCGAAAATGTGATCTTAGATTCTATGATAAATGCTGAATTTATTTTTCACGTTCAATTTCCATGGTCTGTGCTATTACACTATTCAACTAACATGCTTGCTATATTGCTTTTTAAACTTTCATAGGCAGTTTCAAGGCTTTGTGCTGTAAAATATGCAAATCGATCGTAAAACCCTTAGTTTTTCAATAAATTCTTTGTTCACCGCCACCCCGGGCTTTTCCATAATCTATGCCGTTTACCATTTAGGATTAAATCTTAATTTCTTACTCAATCTTAAAATTTTATACTTTATCTGATTTTCTCCACAGACTTAGTTGCCTTTAGGAGAGGAATGATAGAAACACATTCTTTAATTAGACTCATCATTTCATTAAGACCCATTCTTGTAGAAACGTTAAAACGTGGTGGGATAGGGAACTGGGACGGAGGCGGAGAGGGAATATACGTCTCGGGATACAGGAAATACGGTAAGAAACCGGGAGGAAGCGCTTTGCCTGAAGGGGACCCGCCGCCATCTCTTGTCTCTTGGCCTCTCCAAGGCCCACCAGACGGAGCTGGTGCCTGGTTCCTATAATCCTTATGGGGGACCAACCTTGTACCTCTGGGAGATCCACACTCCCACCTGGAAACACCCAGGAAGTCAAGCCTCCCAAAAAGCGCTGCCTCCTAGCTCCGAGGTGGGATTATCCTGAAGGAACCCCCAACAGAGGTACTAACACTCTCTCCTCAGCCCCTCCTCCTGCTTCGCCCGGCCTGAAGTCTCACCTTCCTCCTCCGGAGAAGTAGAATTTGCTTCTCCCAACCCAAACCAGGTTAGATTCTTTCTTTAGCGTCTAGGACATTCATGCTCTCGGAAACTTAATTATGTATTTTCCCAGATTTCTCTTTTCCCTTGTTCTCTCCGCAATTTCGAAATAGAAAAAGCAAAACAAAACATTGCTCTTTCATGAAATATGCATGAATGAAATTTTATATTTTATAAATGAAATTAAGTATTTTAATACATTAGTTGTGATAATTGTGGTAATATATTTACAGAAATAGACCTAAGCCTTCGATATGCTTGAAAGTAATTCAGTGGGATGGAGATGGGGGAAGGGTTCAAACAAAATGTGCATAAGTTGGTAATTGTTAAAACTGGGAGCTATATACATAGGAATTATTGTATTATTTTCTCTATTTTTTTGTATATTCGAAACTTTTACATTTAAACAAATGCGTGATTAGAGAGCAATAACAACAATGTATTGAAAACTTCATTCATTTGCCTGGTAGTAATCACAAGCAATTAAAAAGTAAGGGGGACTTTGAGTGGGCCATAAATGGTGAGTGATGTTTGCCTTGTGGATGGAAAAGGAATTACTTTTCAGGATTAGTGTTTTCAGAACAAGGGAAAGTCTTGTTCTGGGAAAACCATGGTTATAACTTGGCACCTAAGAGAAGTAGTAGAGTTAAGGTAGTGTAAGGTCTTGAATTTTGTAATAAGAACACAACAGTTTCATCCATAAATAGTAACAACCATTGCTTTTTGAGCAAGTAATGCATTTTGGGAGTCCAGTTTTTACTTAGAGAAATATTCTATTTAGATGAATTTATAAAATACAAAAATTGAAACCAAATCTCTTAGATCTTTATAACCAAAGACTAAGCAGCCTTTCTTCATTCATGAAATAAACATTTATGGAATCTTTTATGGAAACCTTTATAAACTAGGCATTCTGCTGAAAGCTGCTCAGTGATCAAAGACAAAGGCATAGTACCTGGAATATAGCAGGAGTGAAACAGATATTTGAATAAATAAATCAGTGACTGATAGGTAAACAACTAATAGGATTCGGCATTTGGGACTTGGTGGTAGTACTTAGAAAAAGATTGAGTGCTATTTCGTTTACCAGCATCTCACTGTCATACTTTAAGTCTGAATTCAACTTTATTTCTTTGTCTAAAGAGGTAGTGGTAGTGGCTGTGGGGCTGAGGGATGCAGAGGACAGCAATATTAAGATCAAAAACAGTCAAGATTACATAAAGCAAAAAAATACAAGAGGCACATAATTCCTCTAATGATTAAAATCATTGAAAAATTTTATAATAAAAAAATACTTACTATACATTTTTAATGTCCTGGATGCAGTTCTAACGGTCTTTCAGATACTGTGTTCTTAAATGCTATGCAATAGACCCCATATATATATATATATATATATATATATATATATATATATATATATATATGGGGTCTATTGCATAGCATATATATATATAGAGAGTCTATTGCATAGCATTTAAGTATATATATATATATATATATATACTATTTACAGTACTATATAATTCAAATGGGGGTATAGTGGAGCATACAGACTTTATGAGAACAGAGAAAAGAGACGCACAGTAACAGAAGAAATGATTTCACGTTATTTTACTATTTTTCAGTTTTTGAGAGATAGTAGTATGACTATTTCCTTGGTGCAGTCATAAAGTAATTCATCCATAGAAGGCAATGAAGACTGCTGACAATACCACCCTACTTCTTCTGATGTCTGACACCAGGAAGTTGTGAATTTTAAGGTAATTTTCTTTACTAAAACCTTATTAGGAGAGGGAGAGGAATGGGGGTTGATTTTCACATATTAAAAATAACTAGCCAAACAAAAAAAAATCTAGCACCATATGTAAAGTTCAAGCCATTTTCTGCAATTTATGAAGCCATGTTTACCAAATAGTAATAATGTAATTTATGTAATTTATTACAGTCACTCCAAATACCTTATAGTTTTTGTAATTACAATGCAATGTGTCTATTTAGCTATATTTTCTGATTATTGCTGGTAAAGGGAGAATGACTGATAATTTACATAATTTTATATGCATTAACCGTTTTGAATTATATGTGTTGTAATAATTTATGCATTCTTTGGACTAATGTGCATTAATTATATTGTGAATAATGGAAGTTTCTTCCTTTCCAGTATTTTTTTTGACTTGCTTTATTGTGCTAGCTAGAACTTCAGTAAAATGAGAAACAAATAGTGATAGAGGATTCTCTTGTTTTGGTGCTGAATTTACAATGGATTCTATGTATATATCACCAATTTTCATAGATTTTTTTTTTCATATTGAAGGAGTTTCTTTTTTTTTTTTTTTGAGGTAATGTAGGTTAACAACACTGTGTATAATTTAGGGGAATAGGTTCACACCTCCAGAGATACATATCACCACAATATAACCACTACCAAAGCACCAATATCCATTTACCATAGACCACCATTGACATATACTTTCTTTGTTCCTACTCTCACAATCCCCCTAAGAGAGTTTCTTTTTATTGATTAAGTTCGCTAAGAGTTTTTAATTTTCAATGAGTACGGGATATTTTTCTTCAGGTAATTTATATAAACTCTATCAACTGATCGTATGTCTTTTATTCCATTAATATGATAGTGTGGCTCTGTGAGAAATTGCAATAATTTTCTCATATGTAACCTACTTTTAGTTTAATGTGTTACCACTGATCATATTGTGTTCCTATTTTAATAATTTTTGCTTTTATTTTTATATGCTTTCTTTTATTTTCTCTCTGATTTATTGATTTTTGACTTTAGCCCATTAATTTTTAGTTTTCTTTTCTAAAATAAGAATTTATGATTAAATTCACCATTTCTTCTTTGACACAAGTTACTTGTTTTTAATCTGTGGACAAAAAAGGTTTACAGACATATTAGAATCTCTTAAAAATCATTGTGAAATCAAGTTCAATCTTATTTTCTATTCTAGAATTTTTAATGATTTTTAACCCTTCTTGTGAGAAAAAGCAACATTATAACAGTATTCTTCATCCTAGAAGATTTTGGAAATATCTTTCATTATATGCAATAGAGTGATTATGTTATTCAATGATGAAGTTATTGTTGGTGTTTATACTTATATTTTTAAACTTTTTTATTTTGATCTAATTCTGCACTTGAAAATTTATGTCACAAATAACTGTTATATGCTCTCTACATAGATTTACCAATTAACATTTGCATGTTTGTTTTATCATTTTCAATTTCTGTCCTTTTCTCCCACTTCCTTCTCCTTCACCTCCCACCCCTTTCTATTTTTCCCTCTCACCCCCTCTCCTCTATCTTACACTTGTCCTTTTTCTTTCTTGCTCACCTCTGTCTGGCTTATTTGAGAGTACTTACATCATCCTCCTTTACCTGTGAATACTTCTGCATGTACTTTCTCAGAAGGATAACTTTCTCTTATTAACCTTACTGTGTGTCAAAAGTAGAAATTTGACATTGTTTCATATATATATTTTGGCTTCATTAACCATTATTGTTAAGATTATCCACTCATACTCAGTGAAAAAGAATGAGTTTAGGAGAACATATGTTTCAAATGGACACTGTAACTTGTATTATCATTCTTTTTTTCAGCTTTATTGAGATAGTTGACATACAATTTTTATAAATATTGTATATTATGATGTTTTGATTAACATATATTATAAAATGAATGTGAGTTTGTCAGCTTTCAATTCTGTTCCATTGTTCTGTGTGTCTGTTTTTATTTAGTATTGATTACTACAGTTTACCAGTATAATTTGAACTCTGTAAGTGTGATACCTTTGTTTTCTTTTTGTCAGTACTGCATTGACTATTTGTGGTTCCACATGCATTTCAGTAAGTTTTTTTCTATTTCTTTGAAGAATGACGCTGAAATTTTGATAGGGATTACATTGAATCTATATTGGTTTGTGTGAGGTAGCCTTTTTAACAGCTAATTCTTTTATCCATGAGATATCTTTCCAATTCTCTTTTGTCCTCACATATCTCTATTAATAATTTCTTACAGTGTATCATATACAGGTGCTGGATTCTTTTTTTTTATTATTATATAAATAATATATATCACATCATTGTAATCCCCAGGGGTCACCCACCACCTCCCCTCCCTGGCTGCTCAACTGATCACCCCTCCCAGTTGTGTACTTTTGTTTGGTTGTCCATATATTAGTGAAAAAATTTGTTTTCTGTCTTTTTCTTTCTGACTTGTTTCTGCTAATATGATTTCTTCTAGGTATATCCATGTTGTTGTGTATTCATCAAATCTGTCATTGTTAACTGATGAGTAATATACCATTGTGTATATATATATATATACCACGTCTTTTTCATCCATTCATCTGTTTTGGGACATTTCAGCTGTTTCCATGTCTTAGCAAGTATAAGTAGTAGATGCTGGATTCTTTCTGGTGCACTTGTGTATAGGGTTTTCTTGATGTCTAACTTCTAGTTTGCTGTTTGCCTATAGGAATGCAAAGTGTTTATTAATTTTTTGTGGCATAATTAGGGTTTCTATGCATACCATCATGCCATATATATATGGTGACAGTTTTAGTTTTACTATTATAATTAGGATTCCTTTTATATTTTTATCTTGCCTAATTTCTCTAGCAAGGGCATCAAATACTGTATTGAATAGTAATAGTAAAATTAAACTTTGTCTTGTATTTGAACATAAAGGAAAAACTTTCAGTTTCTTGATACTGAGTATGATGTTTATCATATGTTGACATGTTCAGTCTATCTCATCTTAGAACATTTACATCATAACTATTGAATCATGTCAAATATTTTCTCTGCATATGTGAATATGAACATAGAATTTTTACTTTTTTCCCTTTCATTAATTATTTTTAACCAAGGTTCTATTGGAATGCCCCCATCAGATATTACCACCACAATACACTCACCACAAACTCACCCATATTCTACCATCATACACCGCTGTGCTCCCTTCCCTCTTTATTCTTCCTTCTCCTAAAGCCCCTCCCCGCACTCATTCTTCAGTTCTGTCATCAGATATCAAGAGTTTGCTTTTCAGCTTCTCTCTAATGACTATTAAATTATTTATTATATTACACATATTAGTGTATCATCACATATTTATCCTTGTTCTTTCTAACTTATTTCTCTTAGCATTATCTTTTAAATTTCCATCCATGTTGCCACAAAGGCATGCATTTCTTTTTTTGATCACTGAGTAGTATTCCATGGTGTGTGTGTGTGTGTGTGTGTGTGTGTGTGTGTGTGTGTATGTATCAGATCTTGAGCCACTCATCTATTCTGGGGCATTTTGAATGTATTCATAGTTTAGCTATAGTAAATAGTGCTATAAAAATAAACAGGGGAGTATATGATTCCTTTCGAATCAATACTTTTGAATTTTTTGAATAGATGCCTACAAGTGGAATTATTGGGTCAACTGACAGATCCATGATTAATAGGTTGATACATTGCTATCCTACTTTTCATATGGGCTCGGCCATTTTGCATTCCCACCAACAGTGTAGGAGGGTTAAAAATAATACCCATTAAAGCTTTTTAACTGTGTTGTTGCAGGATCCAGTCAAAGATCATGAAGATAGTTGCCATACTTCTTTTAATGTTTTTTAATCTAGGATAGCACCTTCCTATTCTTTTATTTTTTTATAACATGGCATTTCCAATGAATTCAGGTGATGTCCAGTATATAGCTCACAATCAAATATCGCCTGATTGTTTCCCATTAATTCATTAATGTAGACATTTTAAAATGTTTTAAAAATCTATATAAAACATTTTAAGTAGATGCTCTATCTTTGGAATTTCATCAAATTAAGATAAAAAAATACCAGTCTGTCCCATAGTAATGCCAACTTTACTGACTTTTTACTGTCACCTTTTTAAGAGTAATTCTCTCAACAGCAAAGTTGAGAGAAATGTAAAGGGATTTCTCATAAAGTCCGGCTCCTGCATGTATACAACCTCTGTTTTCATCTTCCTCTACCAAATTGCATTTGTTGCAATTAATAAACCTATATTGCTATATTGTAAATACCCAAAGTTCAGATTTGCATTGTTTACTCTTGGTATTATGTATTCTTGTGGGTTTGGATGAATCTACAATGATATTATTCATACAGTAATATTAATATTATTTTCACTGCCTTGAAAATCCTTTGTGCTCTGACCTTTCATCTCTTTCCCCTCAGTCCCTGGCCACCATTGATAGTTTTACCATCTCCATAGATTTATCTTTACAAAAGGTTGGAATCACACAGAATGTAGCTTTTTCAAATTGGCTTCTTTCACTTTATATATGCACTTAAGGTTTCTCCATGTATTTTCATGAGTTGGTAACTAATTTATTTTTAGTGCTGGCTGAATAATATTCCAATTTCTGAACATGCTAGATTGTCCTTCCATCCAATGAAGAATATCTTGGTTGCATCAAGTTTTATCAAGTGTAAAGACTTAATGAACATACAGGTGTCCATGTGGACATAAGTTTTCTACTTATTTGGGTACAAATCAAGAAATACAATTGCTTGTATTTTACATATATATCTAATACACTATACATACATGCACATATTTACATATACATACATACATACATGTATATTTTTCTGATCCATTTGACAGTGAGGTGCACCATGAATCCTAAATACTTCATTATATATTTTCTAAAGACTTTATTCATTTTTTAAAAACAATTTTTCTAAAAAATGTCAGAGCAAAGAAAAATAAAGAAAATCTAGTCCAGAATCACATATTGCATTTAGTGGTCATGTTTAGATTCCTTCAATATTCAATAGTTTCTTAGACAGTTTTTGTCTAAGAAAAATAATTTTTTTATTTTGTTTTTAATTTTTTTAAAGTATTTAAATAATGTATATATATGTATATATATATACATATATAAAAATATATATATATATATATATATTTCACATCTTTGTAATCCCTGGGGTTCACCCAACTTCTCCCTGCCCTGACTGGTCCCACCCTCTTCCACCCCCTCCCCCGACCTCCTGCAAGTTGTTACTTCGCCTTGGTTGTTAGGTTGATTTGACTTTTCTTCCTGGCCTTTGTTTGTTTTTCCTGTGTCCCATATATTAGTGAAACCATTTGAGTTCTGTCTTTTTTTTTTCTAACTTGTTTCTGCTAATATGATTTCTTCTAGGTGTATCCATGTTATTGTAAATTCATCAAATTTGTCATTTTTAATTGATGAGTAATATTCCATTGTGTATATATAACACATCTTTTTCATCCATTCATCTATTTTGGGACATTTTGGTTGTTTTCATATTTTTGCAGTTATAAATATTGCTGCTTAAAAAGTCATTATGACAAACCTACAAGACACATAATCCTAAATGGGGAAAAATTAAAATAATTCCAATTAAGATCTGGAACGATGCAAGGATGCCCACTCTCTCCACTACTTTTTAACATTGTACTAGAAGTTCTAGCTAGGGCAATAAGGCAAGAGAAAGACATAAAAGGGATACAATAGGAAAGAGGAACTGAGGCTATCATTATATTCAGATGACAGGATTCTTTACATAGAGAACCCCAAAAATCTACAGAAAAGCTACTTAAAATAATAAATCAGTTCAGTAATTAGCTGGTTACAAAATCAACACACAGAATTCAGTAGCTTTCCTATACACAAAAAGTCAAACAAGAAAAAGAAATCAATAAAACCATCACATTTACCATCACACCAAAAACAAAAAAATTAAGTACCTGGGAATAAATAATAAACCTAACAAAAAATGTGAAAGAACTATGCAAATAAAACTTTAAAACACTGCTAAAAAGGTAAGAAGACATAAGGAAATGGAAAGACATGTCCTGCTCATTGATTGGAAGAATCAACATCATCAAAATGGCCATCCTACCAAAAGCAATCTACAGATTCAGTGCAATCCCTAAAAATTCCAATGACATTCTTTAAAGTGATAGAACAAAAATTACTGAAATGGAATAACAAGACCTCAAATATCAAAAAGTCTCCTGCCCAAAAAAAAGAGAGAGTAATTGAGGTATTACTATTCCACATTTCAAATTATACTACAAAGCCATAGTAATTAAAACAGCTTGGTACTCATACAAAAAAAGACAATCCGGCCAATGGAACAGAACTGAGTGCCCTGAAATAGAATGACACATATACAGTCAACTAATCTTTGACAGAGGAGTGAAAAACTGGAACAAGGAAAGCCTCTAAAGTAAATGGTGCTGGAAAACTGGACCAAGACATGCAAAAATTGAACCAAGACACCTCCCTCACACCTTGTACAAAAACTAACTCAAAATGGATAAAAGACTTGGATGTAAGACCTGAATCCATAGAAGAAAACTTGAACAAAACGATCCATGAGTTACAATTAAGAAAAATAATTTTGAAGATAGTGACAGTTATTTTACAGAATGCATTTCAACTTCTGATATTTCATTATGACTAGAGTCAACTTAGGTTATGCAGTTTTGTCAAGGAATGCTACTGAAATGAATGTTTTTTGGTCTTTCTCAGTGCATTCTGTCAATTTGTTCCATAACTATAATTTTTTCTCCCTCCAAACAACCCCTCATCCTTTTCTCCTTTTGAGAGTTCTGAGGAAGGTTACTGATTTCTAGTAGGTTTTTTTTTTATTTTTAAAGCTTCATTGAGGTAAAGTGTGCATGTTAAAAGTGCACAATCCAACAAGTCTTGTCACATATTTACATACACATCCTTGAAATTACCACCACAATCAAGAAAATGAAACATATCCATCATTACAAAAATTTTCTAGTATCAGTTTCATCCCTCACTACCCTCTTCAGACAAAAATTAAACTTTGTGCAACTGGAGGTAAGTAGATTTTCTAGAATTTTGCATAAGTGAAATCACAGAGTATGCACTATTTTGCCTGGCTTTTTGCACTCAATAAAATTATTTTAAGATTAATCATTGTTATGTGTATCCATATTTCAATTTATTAGTAATTAGTATTTCATTCTTTGGATAAAACAAAAAAAATACGCAGTTAACTATTGATGGATGTTGGATTGTTTCCCATTCTAAAAAAGCTACTATGAACATTCTTGCAAAAGAATTTGTAAATTTTTCTTAGGTAAGCACCAAAAATAAAGTGGTTTTATTGTACTGTAGGGATATGTGTGGTTTTTAAAATTAGTCAGTTGCCTATATGTCAAATTACTTTGGGGTTATATATTTACTCTTTCATATGTGCACGTATTTCACTCCTTCCATCAATCTTCCAGTTGCAATGCCACATTCCCTTCTTCTCTTCTCTCCCCTCCTATTCCCTTTGGTGATCATTATATATTTCACAAAGTTAGATTAGTTTTTGCCATGTGATTTTTGTTTATTTATATTCCACAGGTAAGTGAAACCATTTGAAACTTTAGCTTTCTTACCTATTTCTTATAACATAATCATGTCAAAGTCCATATATTTTATCCTAAAGATACATTTTTATATATTAAATAATTGAGTATATATTCCACATTATCTTTATCCAGCTGTCTATTGCTGGGCAACTAGGTTGCTTTTATGACCTAGCAATTGTGGACAATGCTAGTATGTGCATAGGAGTATATAAATAGTTTTGTATTAGAATTTTCATATTCTTTAGGTTATTAGCTAACAGAGGTATTGCTGGGTCATATGGGGATTCCATTTTTTATTTTTTTAAAGTTATTTCCATAATTTATCCGTAGTAACTATACCAAATTTTATTCACCAACATTGCTTTTTTCTACAACTTCACCAACATTTGTTTTTTCTATTCTTTTTGAAGTAGGCCATTCTCACAGAGTTGAAGTGATATTTCATTGTGGTTTTTTTTATATGTATTCCCCTAGTAATGTGAGGTTGAACATTTTTTCACATGTCTATCGTCCATGTGAATGTCTTCTTTTTTATTTTTATTTTTTTGGTGGTAAATTTTCTCTTTTTTAAAAAAAATTATATATAAATTTCACATCTTTGTAATCCCAGGGATTCACCCACCTCACCCTCCCCACCACATCCCCTTTCCCCCCAGCCCCAAGTTGTGTACTTCAGTTTGGTGGTAGCTTGTTTTGACTTTTCCTCATGGCTTTTGTTTATTATTTTCCTATATCCCATGTATTAGTGAAACCATTTGTTTTCTGTCTTTTTTTGGACTTGTTTCTGCAAATACGATTTCTTCTAAGTACATCCATGTTATCATAAAATCATCAAATTTGTCATCTTTAATTGAGGAGTAATATTTCATTGTGTATATATATACCACATCTTTCATCCAGTCATTTCTTTTGGGGCATTTAGGTTGCTTCCAAGTCCTTGCAATTATAAATAGTGCTGCAGTGAACATCCAAGCACAGGGGTCCCTTTGTGCCCATATTGAGGTCTCTTTTGGGTAGATTCCCAAGAGAGCAATTGCTGGTTCAAATGGCAGTTCCATTTTCATTAATTTGAGGGTCTTCCACACAACTTTCCATAGTTCCATTTTCATTAATTTCAGGGTCCTCCACACAGCTTTCCATTTGGGCCAGTTTATATTCCCACCAGCAGTGTAAGAGTGTTCCTTTCTCTCCACATCCTCGCCAGCATTTGTTGTTCCCCATTCTTTGGATGTGGGCCATTCTTACTGGTGTAAGGTTTTATCTCATTGTGGTTTTGATTTGCATTTCCCTTATTGCTAGTGATGTTGAGCAGTTTTTCATGTGCCTGTTGACCATTTGTATTTCTTCTTTGGGAAGTGTCTTTTTAGTTCTCCCCATTTTTTGATTGGACTTCTTGTTTTGCTTTTGTTTAGTTGTGAATTCCTTATGGATCTTCTTTATTAAACTCATCACTCTTGTGGAGGGCAAAATTTTTTTTCATTCAGTTGGGCTTTTTTGTTTTTTCTTGCTGTCTCTTTTGCTGTGCAGAAGCTTTTTATTTTGATGTAGTCCCATCTGTTTTCCTTCATTTTTTTTTTTTTTTTTTGCCATCTGTAGATGTTTTCAGAAAGGGATTTCTGAATTGTAATTCATGAAGGGTTTTGCCCAAATTTTCCTCTATGTATGTTATGGTTTAGGTCTGACACCTAAGTTTTTATTCATTGTGAGTTGATTTTTGTACATGGTGTGAGGGAGTTGTCTTTGTCCATTTTTTTGCATGTCTTAGTCCAATTTTCCCAGCACCGTTTATTGAAGAGGCTATCTTTGTTCCAATGTAAGTTTTTCCTTCCTTTGTCAAAGATTAGTTGACTATATATGTGTCATTTTATTTTTGGGTACTCAATTCTGTTACATTGCTCTGATTGTCTGTTTTTGTACCAGTACCAAACTTTTAATTATTTTGACTTTGTAGTATAGTTTGAAGTTTGGAATAGTAATACCTCCGTTCTCTTTTTTTCTGATCAGGAAGCTTTTTGATATTTGAGGTCTTTTGTTATTCTATATGAATTTCAGTAATTTTTGTTCTATAACTTTAAAAATGTCATTGGGATTTTTATTGGGATTGCATTGAATCTGTAGCTTGCTTTTGGTTGGATGGCCATTTTGATGATATTAATTCTTCTAGTCCATCAACAGGGAATGTCTTTCCATTTCTCTATGTCTTCTCCTATTTCTTTTACCAGTGTTCTAAAATTTTCTTTGTGTAGTTCTTTCACGCATTTTATTAGGTTTATTCCCAGGTATTTAATTTTTTTTTTTGGTGTGATGGTAAATGGGATAGTTTTTCTGATTTCGTTTTCTTCTATTTGACTTTTTGTATATAGGAAAGGTACCAACTTCTGTTTGTTGATTTTGCATCCAGCTACTTTACTGAACTGGTTTATTATATAAAGCAATTTTTCTATGGATTTTTGGGTTCTCTATATAGAGAATCATGTCATCAGCATAAAATGATAGCTTTAGTTCCTCTTTACCTATTTGTATCCCTTATATGTCTTTCTCTTGCCTTATTGCCCTTGCTAGAATTTCCAGTACAATGTTAAAGAGTAGTGTGGAGAGTGAGCATCCTTGCCTGGTTCCAGATCTTAACTGGAATGATTTTACTTTTTCCCCATTTAGGATGATATTTGCTGTACGTTTGTCATAGATGGCTTTTATTGTGTTTAGGTAACTTCCTTTAATCCCCAATTTTTCAAGGGCTTTTATCATAAATGGATGGTGGACTTTGTTTATAGCTTTCTCTGCGTTTATTAATATTATCATGTGGCTTTGTTTTCCTCTTTGTTGATGTAGTGTATTATGTTAATTGATTTCTGGATGTTGAACCATCCTTGTGCCTCTGGGATAAATCCCACATGGTCATGGTGAATAGTGCTTTTATGTATTACTGGATTCAATTGCCAGGATTTTGTTTAAAATTTTTGCATCCGTGTTTATTAGGGAAATTTGTATATAGTTTTCTTTCTTGAAGCTGTCCTTATTTGGTTTTGGTATGAGTGTGATGTTGCTTCATAGAATGTGTGTGGCAGTTTTCCTTCTTAATTTTTTACAAAAACAGATGCAGATGTTATTTCATCTATGAATGTCTGACATTTCATTCTAGATGAAATGTCATTATTTCATCTAGAATTCATTTGTAAAGCCATCAGGTCCTGGGCTCTTGTTTTTAGGCAGAGGTTAGATGACTGCTTCAATTTCGTTGTGATTGGTTTAAGTTCTCTATATCTTCCTTGTTCAGTTTTGGAGAGTTGTATCTTTCTAATATATGTCCATCTCATCCAGGTTGTTGTATGTATTTCCATATAGTTGTTGATAGTAATCTCTAATTATCCATTGGATTTCTGCTGTATCTGTTGTAGTTTCTCCTGTTTCATTTGTGATTTCTGTTTATTTGAATTTTCTCTCCTTTCCTTTGTGAGCTTTGCAAGGGGCTTATCAATTTTATTTATTTTTTCAAAGAATCAGCTTTTGGTTTTGTTGATCTTCTGGATAGTCCTTTTGGTTCCTTTTATTTTTAATATTTCTTGTCTTCTGCGGGTTTTGGGTTTTTTGTTGCTTTTTCCAATTTTTAGAATTGGTAGACTAGGTCGTTATTTTAGTTAGTTTCTTGGTTTTTGATGAGTCTGTATTGCTATGAACCTTCCTCTTAGATATGCTTTTGCTGCATCCCAGACATTTTGGAATGTATTGTCTTCTTTGTCATTTGTTTCAAAGTAAGTTTTAATTTATTCTTTAATATCTTCAATTATCTGTTCTTCATTTAGTAGTATGTTGTTCAGTCTCCCAAGTGTTTGACATTCTTCTTGCTTTATTTTCATTGTT
>PVHY01026637.1:0-17079 GCA_004024945.1 Uropsilus gracilis
AGCTCCAGTCAGGGTCAACAGGACGGTGCAGCCGAGCGTGACCTCCCGAGCCGCAGCCCAGGCAGCGCTGGGGAGGCCGGGGCCGGGCTGGGTGCAGGCGTGGTGCTGTCCTCCGGGCCTTCACCCAGCAGGAAGCCGCCCCCCATCTCCAAGAAACCCAAACTGTTCCTTGTGGTGCCACCTCCGCAGAGAGATTGCACAGCGGAGCCCATAGAGAACGTGAGCGGAGCTGTGCCCAGCCCCGCGAGGGGCGAGGCAGAGAGTTGTGCCACTGGGACAGGTGCTGATGAGACCGACTCTGGCTGTTCCATTCTTGAGGGAGGAGCTGCAGGATTTGCATCCCCGGCCGAAGTGGACGCCAATGTCCCCATGGTGCAGCCCGATGTCTCGTCAGCCCCCAAGCAGGAGGAGCCCAGAGCCGACAGCAGTGCCCAAGCTGGTGCTGGCAAGGTGGAGAGCTGGCTGTCTCCGCAGGACGCAGGCTGTGAGTCTGGGCTGGCTCTTGTTCCTTTTCACCCTCCGCAGCTGAGGCAAGCAGGGCTGTGCATGCCCCCCTTAAAGACCACAGTTTGTGGGCTCCCTGTGCGCACTGGCACTTATGGTGCCAACTTGGCATTTAATAAAAAAAATGTTTTTTTCATCTAGCTCTGAAAGTAAAACTTCCAGAAGGTCAGAAAATAGGAGGTGGGGGGCTCTGCAGCAGGTTGGGTATTAAATAGCAATGAGTCATCTGCCTTCTGGAGAGCTGCAAAGCATCGTAGTCACACATTTCGCGGAGATTCAGTAGGAGTTCTAGACTTGAAGAGAAAAAGAATGAAGGTTGCTTCCCATGCGCCTATCATTCCCCATCTCTTTGTAAAATATCAAACTACAGCCCCTGCTGCCTCTGCGTGCGTCTCACATTGTCGGGATGGCTGGGACGCAGATTTGGGAGCTTGGCTGAGTGAGGACTGCAGTTCAAGTCACTTGTGCATTTTGTGTCTGTCTGCTTGCTGCTCCTCAGCTGGGGTGCCGGAAACCCACACAGCCCGTTCTTCCTCGGAGACCTGTGACTTCCCTAAGGAAGAAGGAAGCGATGAGGTGATGACCCCCAGTCGACCCCGGACCACAGAAGACCTTTTCGCAGCTATTCACAGGTATTCCAAACTCCTTTGTGTGATTGTCGTCTTAACTCTACGGGTCTCCTTTTCCCGATGGCTCCAGAATTTACCTTGGGTTACTTCTGTCACCCGATTCAAAGCCACTTGGTTATTGCTTTTTCTTAGCATTTCTGTATTTTGTTTTTCCAATTTCTTTTCTACTTCATTTCGCTGATTTTTATGGTGATGGGGGTAGGGGAGTGCGCAGAGGCTCAGTATGATGCCGTCTGGTCCGCACTGCTCTCGTTGGCAAGAAATGCGATGTGTCAATCAGATGACAGGATATTTATATGAGTTGGAGGAGAGCTGCCCGGCTTTTATGCAGGGCGAGGGATGCTGTGATCTGTGGGCTTAACACACACAGACCAGCTCTGCAGGACCCCTTCCCTGAGGGTTTTTCATTTTGTTACAATTATTTTCATTTTACAAAGAAATCCAGAATTTCATAGTGCAATTTCTTTGAGCAACTTCAGTGTTCTTCATCCAAGGGTGCGTCTTTTTAAAGCAGGAGAAAAAAGAATTCAACTCGCTCGTTATTGTATGTTGCTGGTGCCACCTAATGGCAGCCGAGAAAATTGGGTACAGAAAAATACTGTAAATTTTTCAAAATAACTGCCTGAACTGTTATAATTTTCTCTACGTGGTGACCTTGAAGGGTGAGTATAATTTCACATATTAAAGTTTGATTCATTGCATCATCTCGCTGGCTGTAAACAAGTGTTATAAATATTGAGAAGACTGGATGTATGTGATAGTACTGTGAGCTCTAGTGCTATATAAAAATCTTTGGCTTCCTTCTGTACATCTTCACAATGTTTTCAGATGCTCTTATGAATGCATTCATTCTGCCAATGCCTTATGTTTCCATGGTCCCTTTTTACCTGGTGAAACAGAGCAGGTTATAAAATGATTTGGTGGTGTGAGTAACCTTCTAGCAGGAAGATTTTGCCAATTCTTGCGACCTAACTGGACAGGTTGCATGAGTTGTTGCATGAGCTGAACAGTGCAGTGCTGTCCCTATCTGACATTCCTCTTGCAGCATATGAACATTAACTTGGGGAGAGGGAGAGGGGGCAAGGAGAGCCACTACGGGCAAATGAAGGTGTTTGTCAAGAATTAATATTTTTAACTTGGCTCAGATTTTGGTGACTGTCTCCAAGGACCCTAAAGACTACATCATTCATACTGTCTGCTTGGTTTCTTTGATCTCAGCAGAAATGAAAAGGTCACTAGTTATCAAATTATTTATCAAAATAGGGACATAAAAAGTGCCACAGCCTTTGAAGGCAACTTTACTGGCATTTCTAGAAGTTGACGCAGATGTTTCTAACTCTAACCATGCTGGGCACATAAGAAGCACTTAATAAACATTTTTGAATTAAATAAAACCAATTGGAACTTAACTGTTTGGGAAATCTCCCAAGACTCGGTGTCTCGTTTAGTTTGGAGTGCCCTGGCTTGTGCGTATATTTATAGCAGCAGCCACAGCGAGGATGTGTTGCCTGCTTGCTCTGAACTACATTCTTGATCTCAGTGAGAAACCCAACTGCTTTGGGACTAAATTACTATGTGCTTTTCTGGAAAAATATCCAAAGGTCTCATCACTGTTTTATTTTTTGCAGCCGTCTTCAGGCTCTGAAAATTTTGTGGTTCTCCTACTACAGAGTTCTATTTACTGCAGATGTAGGAACCAAACAGTCTTTGTTACTTCATGTACACACAATAGATGGAAACACCAAGTATAGATTCCAAAGTGGGAACAAGGGCTTGGGTTAGTTTCTATCTTAGCATCCGTCACATGTTAGCAGGGGTCCTATAAACCATCTAAAGTCTGTGATTCTTTTTTTTAGACTTTATTTTATATCCTTTAGCACCTACCCTAATCATTTAATAAATTTATTTAATAAATATTTTAGTAAATATTTAATTAAATAAAGTCTATCTCAGTTGAAACATAGCTTTCAAATTTTATAATGCAAATTCACTTCAGATTTACAGCCAGATGGAAAATGAAGAACGCCAGTTGAGGTGTGAAGTTTTTGTTTTTATTAAAGTAATTAATATTTAAGCCCATGTTAACTGTTTAAGCACTCTTTGTAACCATTTTCTTTCATAATACACACACTGTGAGTATGTATGATGTACATATATATGCAAAAAGTTCATATTTTTAGATTTAGTTTTCATTCCAGGCAACAGTTGCTCTATGAGAAATAACCATGCTTTTATAAATTCCCCTTTTTTCTCATATTTCTAAATCTTCATTTACATGTCATAGCTTTAATCAGAAAGAGCTGTGACTTGGATACAGACCATCACACTCTACCCTTTATAAACCATCAAGATGTAAGTGCCATGAACCAGTTCCTGCAAGATTGACATGAGCAGGGCAGTGGGGGGGACTGGCAGTGTAAGTAGGGGTGCCATGTGTGGTAGTAGGAAGCTGCTCCACCAGGCCCTCCTTTTATATGTGGCTTCACTCTGAACACCAGACCAGACCACCTATAGTCTTTTCCAGCTCAAATACTTTGAGGTGTTGTTACTGCTCTGGTTTCTTGCAGTTGGTCTTTAACTTTTTCCAGGGCTGGGCACTTGTTGTCATCTGAATTAGTCCTTGGAAGCAGTCACAGGCCAGGCTCTGAAGTCCCAAAAGCAACAGTGCCTCATCAGGCCTGGCCACCCTTCATACTGTCTTGGGTTCGTGGGTCCTTTGTGGCTAGAAGCATTGAGGAGTCCTTGGGGCCCAACCTGCAGCTGCCATGATGCCTTGCTATAACCTGGTGGCAAGAAGAATTATATTTCCCTAAATGATAGTCAGAGGTTGGTTAAGCACCTACTGTATACCTGGCACTTTATGGCTATTACTGCAGTCCATCTTTGTTGATAAACTGTGAACCCTACCTATTGTTAATCCCCTTTTCCAACTAGAAGACCTGATCAAAATTTTCCAGGGCCGGGCATGGTGGCACATGCCTGTAAGCGACAGCCTAGGAAGATGCAGCCGGGGCCATGGATCACAGTTCGAGTCCCACTGAGGGGCATGTAGCAAGACTTAGTTCCAAAATATATAGCTGGGCGTGGTGTCATGAGCCTATAATCCCAGCCACCTGGAAAGCTGAGGCTGGGGACTGCTTGAGTCTGGTCAACATGAGCCTGTGGTTCCACAGGCAGAAATAACGAGACCTAGTCTCAAAAACAAGGAAACAAAAACTTTTCAGGGTCACAGAGCAGGGAAGCTTCAGCAGTGGCATTCAAGCTAGGACTCTGTGACTCCAGAAATTCTGACCCTCATTGAATTCTCACAGACCTATGAGGTTATCACCATCCTCATTTATCAATTATGAAACTAAGATGCAACATAGGTGAGTAACTTGCCCAACAGCACAGATCTAGAAGTTGCTGGTGCTCAGATTCAGCTCGTCAACTGTATATGGAGATATCATCCTCCAACAACCTAGTCTAGAATTTGGTAGCAGAAAGAGGCACAGCGATATCTTTAGTAAATCTATCCTAGTTCTTTAAAGCAAATAAACTCATCTGTATTTAGCTGAGATACTCCTTGCACACTGAGTGGCTATTGGTGGCAGCGATGGGCCACTTGGCTCAGCTGTTATTGTTGCTGGTTCACTTGCCATAGAAAACAGTCCAGAAAACTGGACATTATCAGGAAGGTTTCCAGAGACTGAGAACAGGAAGTCCCCTCAGGGAAACATTCCACTTTCCCAGGAGCACTCCCCTGGACTCATCTTCCCACCTCCCTCACGTTTTCAGCTAGCAGTTCTCTAAGTCAGACAGGAAACAGGAACTGGAGCAGATGGTCACTGTCGTCTTCTGGAAAACTGGTCTTCTGAAGGTTGAAATAGGGTACATTCCATTCCAATGCCACAGTAACCCCGGGGACCTCCCACTGCCTGACTGGCGGCTCTCTTGGTCTTGGGTCCTGGAGACAGCTCCCAGGGTGGGGCTAGGGAGGTTAAGTTTGGGTGGGGGTATTTAGGGAAAAAAGAGAGGGTACAGTACAGGAAGACTTGTTTTTATCATGCTATAGAGTGAAAGTTGTAGAGTTGTCTAGGACCTAGAGTAGTAGTGTGTTTAATAGAGGGGATATTCTGGGAGTTGGCTTATTTTTCCTGTCTGTTGAAGCACCAGCCATAACAAGAAAATTGAAATTGACCCAGGAGCAATCTTCTAAGCTATTTTTAAAAAATAGACATTTAGTAAATTAAAAAAAAAATCACTTTATTTTTTTCTTTACTAAATGTCTTTATTTTTAAAAAATAGTTTGTTTATTTATATATATTTCACATCTTTGTTTTCCCTGGGGTTCGCCCACCCTCTCCCCTCCCTGTCCACTCCCTGCCGTCTACCCAGTTGTGTACTTCTGTTTGGTTGTTGTTTTGTTTTGACTTTTCCTCCTGACCTTTTGCTTGTTTTTCCTATATCCCATATATTAGTGAAACATTTGGTTTCTGTCTTTTTCTTTCTGACTTTTCTGCTAATATGATTCCTTTTAGGTTCATCCATGTTATCTCAAATTCATTAAATTTGATATTTTTTAATTGATGAGTAATATTCCATTGTGTATATAGACCACATCTTTTTCATTCATTTGTCTGTTTTGGTACATTTGGGTTGTTTCCATGTCCTTGCAATTATAAATTGTGCTGCAATAAGCATCCCTTTGTACAAGCATTGAGGTCTCCTTTGGGTAGATTCCCAGAAGAGCAATTGCTGGGTCAATGGTAATTCCATTTGCATTAGTTTGAGGGTCCTCCACACTGCTTTCCATAGTGGCTGGACCAGTTTACATTCCCACCAGCAGTGTAAGTGTTCCTTTCTCTCCACATCATCGCTACCACTTGTTGTCCGTTCTTTGGATGTGGGCCATTCTTACTGGTGTAAGGTGGTATCTCATTGTGGTTTTGATTTGCATTTCCCTGATTGCTAGTGAAGTTTAGCATTTCTTCATGTTCCTGTTGGCCATTTGTAATTTCCTCTTTGGAGAAGTGTCTTTTTAGTTCTTCTCCCCATTTTTTGACTGGGCTTTTTTCTTTGTTTTTGTTAAGTTGTGTGAATTCTTTGTGAATCTTTGTTATCAGACCCTTATCACTTGTGTGAAGGGCAAAGATTTTTTTCCCATTCCAACCCGTAATTCTTACCCTTGATGTCGTTCCATCCAGATCCAAGAGGAAAGTCCTTGGGCGGAAAGACTCTGATGACGATCACTCCCGAAACCATTCTCCCTCCCCGCCCGTGACCCCCACCGGTGCTGCCCCCAGCCTGACCTCCCCGAAACAAGTGGGGTCGATTCAGAGAAGTGTCCGGAAAAGCAGCACCAGCAGCGACAACTTCAAAGCTCTGCTGCTCAAGAAAGGCAGCCGGTCAGACACCAGCGCGCGCATGTCCGCGGCCGAGATGCTCAAGAACACTGACCCCAGGTTCCAGAGGTCCCGCTCGGAGCCTTCACCTGAGACCCCCGAGAGCCCGTCCAGCTGCTCCCCGAGCAAGAACAGAAGGGCCCAGGAGGAGTGGGCCAAGAATGAGGGCTTGATGCCTCGGAGTCTGTCCTTCTCCGGGCCCAGGTACGGGCGCAGCCGGACGCCGCCCTCGGCAGCCAGCAGCAGGTACAGCGTGCGCAACCGCTTCCAGAGCAGCCCCATGACCGTCATCTCCGAAGGCGAAGGCGAAGCAGTAGAGCCGGCGGACAGTGGGGCACTCTGGACCCTGGGCCCTGCGAGTGCGTGTTCGCCGAACGGACCTGTGGGGGAGGAACTGGACCAGGGCAGCCTGCTCTGTGCCGCCTCGCTGCAGACACAGGCGAGTGGTGGTGCAGAGAGGCCAGGATCCCTCAGAACAGGGCAGAGGTCCTCCGAGGGAAGAGAGTTAGGCGCAAGAACCTGAGTCTCCAAGATGGTGGGGTGAGATGTCCAACACATCGTTCTGGGCCGCTGCCTTGCCTAGGGCCCAGCCAGCGTTTGTGGTGTAGACCCGGGCACTGCCAGCTTGCAGTGGAAGGGGGAGGAGGGTTATTTAGGGCTCACTTGGCACTTGCCCTGTGGCTTAAAAGCAAGTAGAAGCTTAACTTCTGAAAGTGCTTCCTGGGGAAGATTTCTGTCTTTTTTTTTTTTTCCCTTTTTCTTTTCTTTTCTTCCCCCCCTCCCCCAACTACTGAGGGGGTGTGTAGAGCTGTGTGGGTGTGCATTTTGAACCTGTTTAAACACACACAAACAGCATGTGCAGTCCTAGAAGAAAGAGTTAAGCTAGGTAGAGTAATGGAGTCTTCTGGACTAGGAGGTAATTGCTTTGAAAGTACTATGTTCATGGACATTTGGAGAGTCCCAGAAATAGGAAGAGATTGTTGCTTCTAAGAAAGAGGTGGTAGATTAGCTGGTTCTGAATGCTCAGAACACATGGGTATATGCACAGGTATGCTTTTAAGGCCAGCCGTGTTGTGGTTAACCCACATTGTTGGGGAAGGGCTGACTAAATTGGTTTAGGTACTTTTTTCTGGGGAAAAAAGGCTTTGTTTCTTTTTCGTAAAAATGACAAAACACGTGGAAGTGGCGACGCTGTGACTGGAAGTCTGCTGCTGTGCAGCCACGGACACATGACTGTTAGTCTGATTTTTAGAAATATGGGTAATTTTTTAATGAATTTCCTCCACACGTAGCAGCTGACACCTTTGAGAACGAAGTGCTGGTGCGCACGTACAGAGAGGGGAAGAGAGGAGAGGAGTGAGTGATACACTGCTGGAATCTGTTTCCTGCTTATTAAATAAAATTATTTTTCAGAATTAAATTTGAAAACTTGCACTACAGAACTGTGGGTGATGCTTTTCCTTTTTCAACTGTTTTTTACCAGAGTTTAAACCACCATTTGGCAATTTCTTATCACTTGAAATATCAACGTTTGCTAACTTTTGGATATCATTTTGGTTACACCAAAGAAAAAGTGATGGCTATTTTTTCTTGAACTGCCTGCAGTATCATGTCCATGTTGAGAAAGGTTTATCAGAATCTATTATATATTATCTTACTTTGGAGAAAATACTGACTAGTTCTTGTTAGCCCAATAAACTGATAAAAATTGTCAGGGCTTGATGATTAATTAGCCCTAGGAATTGAGTTTTTAGATTAAAACAATTTTTTCCATCATTTGGTTTGTGCGTTTTTATGTATTTTTATAAATAATTGAATTGGCTCATTACCTTCTAATCTCCAATTAGAATTCTAACATTTTTAGACATGGGGGGGTGTATGTGAATTATTTTTTTCACTCTGTCATGGTTTTTGTTTTTTTGGTTTTTTTTTTTGTTTGTTTGTTTGTTTTTGATCCCTTCCCATACAATAACCGTGTTATAAATTCCTTTATTTCTTGGTCAAATAGTCAAAAATCTTGTCTTCTTCATTAGAAAGGAGTAAGATGACAATACTGAGATCCTTGACCTAAATACAACACAACTGCCAGTTGTCATCTCTTTTGGTATCAAAATATCATCGAGGTGTTGAACCGCACAGATCAAGTTGTTGTAAATAGTCACCACATAAGAACATCGCAATCAACAGCCACTATATAGGATCCTATGATAGGGCTGGGTATATGGTAGGCTGGTGTTCCTGACTGTACATAAGACCCATTTAGACATGTCTTTGACACAAACCTAAAAAATGAAGATTCATTCCCTTCTCCAAAAAAAGCAAAACACTTCTTTTCCCACAACCAGAAACCAAGACCTGATATTTGACTTAAGACCAAAGGACTTTTCACCATTTGGAACAATCATTACTATATTGGCACAAGGACCCTTTCTTCTAAATTTGAGAAAAGTGTTAATTGGCTTTTGGATAGGAATTCTCACAGCTGCTTAAAAGAGATTAGAATGTATGTGGATATGAAAAACTTTTAATATATGAATCATGTATGTTGACAGTAAGATAAGCAACATGAAAACTAACTACTTTAAAACTCCATTTTTAAAGGAAAACTTTTAGGTTTTTAAATTGAATAAAATAATTGTAAAGTGAACATTTGAACCTTATTTCTTTCTGCTTGTACATGCATTTTTGAACGATGATCTGGATCTTTTACAGAGCTGTTCGTATTTTGCTGGCCACACACAGACCAACAGTAAAGACCTGAAGGCCCCTGTGGGAGGTGGGGTTCCAACAGAGAGGAGATAGAACATCACGGAGGCTGGATGAAGCCATCCAAAAGAACAAATGGAAAAGCAACTATAAATAATATCCAGTAAACATTGGAATAAAATACAAAGAATGTATTGACTGATAGTGGGTGTGATGGAGAGATGAGAGCTATTCACAGGTGTGAATGAAGCATCAGTAAATAAGAATCTAGGTCCATCCTTAAAACATGAAGTATCTTTAGCTTTGCAGCTTTATTCCTGAGGGGGGCCTGTTTCTGTTGTCAGTCTGTATCCATAAAATTCAGTGAGGTTAGACTTGGTGGCCCTCTTGTACCCCAAGATTTTACATGCCAGATAGTCATAGGAACTCAAATGACCATTTAGTCTGTTGGTTGGAAGCAGCCTCAACTTCAGTTTGATTTGTGCCCTCTTATTTCTGAAGAATGCCATTTCTTCTGGGGGGATGTCAGGCAACGAGAATTCAGAGTAATTGCTCAGTACCCAAAGTTCCAGGCACTCTTCACAGACACCAAAATGCAAGATACTCAAATCCTTTACATGACATAACATAGTATGTCCGTAAAACCTACATGATTCTCTACATGAAGTTCTCTCTAGATTACTTGTCATGCCTGCTATATATAGATGCTACATAGTTGGAATAATACTGTACTATTTAGGGAATAAGCACAGGATTCAAACCTACATTAGGTGCAAATGCAAGCACAGATGGTAAGGATACCAGGGAACAGCCATATTTATTTGGAAAGTCATGCTGACAAGGAAAGAAAAGGAAGCATTTCTGTTTCTCAGTCTTGCTCCCCACCCACCAATACCAGAACCTGCTCCGATGGGCATCCTGAAGACAGGTAAGGCTCAGGATAATTTTACCGCTTTTGCCTTACTGTGCTTTCAGACATTTAATTGAATGTGAATAATTATTTATATCACTGAAATTCCATCATGAAACAAGCACATCAGGATAATTTACTGGAGAACATGTTAGCAGATAGTTGCAGGCAAGGAAGATCTAAATAAAGAAGGACCTGATGCTTGAGACCTAGTTTCCTATAACTTACTATGCAGTTCCTATTGGTATAGAGCATATACATAAGGGCCAATAGACCATGATATTGGTTTTTTTGAAAGAAGGAAACATGAATTAATTGGCAAGGAGACAGAGTTAAACTCAAATCTGCAATCCCAGTTATGATAGGGAATGAGGTTTTATAAGTTTGGGGGGGTGTTGGGCTAATAACATGAGGGTTAAATTTTGTTGGCTGAAAAGTGGTTTAGAGACAAAGAATTGTGGTCTTAGCCAAGGTGATTGTCTAGTTACAGGGTAGCCAATAAATGGAGATGTGCAAGAATCTTTTCTTCACATAATGAATTTGGAATTTCTTCTGGTGGGCCTGTCATTCTGGACAGCTCTGCCCGCCTTTGCATTTAACTTTTTGGCTCTGGTCAACCTTGGAGCACAGCTTAAAGTTAGTCACTGCTACTTGTTCAACAAACAGTCTAGCATCCACAGTTCCCAACATCTGAAAGAAAAAGCAAATAGAAAAATATAACCCATAACGAGGGAGAAAAAACAATTAGCAGCAGACCCTAAAGTGACAACTATGAAGGAATGTGTCACTTGGCCACTTTTTCTGACAGATGCTGTGGTATTGGCACTGTTGGTGGTGAAAAAAAATTCAGTGTGGATTTATGACAAGACCCAATGAAAGAATCACAATGTAGGCTCCTGAAGGCTGGGCTTAATCCAACAGAGACATTACGTGCTTTTTGCAAAACAGCTTTTGATAGGCTGCTGGGTCACGACACAGATGGAAACATGGAAAGTGAAGAAGTTATTTTGCATTCAGAATGTCCATCTAATCCGGGTCCTGTCCCACCATGTCATAAAGTTGGTAGAACCAGTAATTGCCAATCATAACATGCAAATGGTCATCCAGGAGGGACCAGGAGGCAGAGTGCTTGAGAAGCTTATATAAACATAAGGGGGTGGTTGTACCCTACCTATGGTCATTTGGAGGATCTTGTATTCAGCTGAAGGAAGAAAAAAACTTGAACTTGGTTTAAGTGCATTGGCTTACGATGTAAGTGCATGCGGACAATGGAAAACAACTGCACTGTATCTCAAGAGTGATGCTGAAAGATAGTTTCAAGAAAACAACTCCTTCTCTGCAATCTTTCTGCAAAAAGAGGGAAAAAACAATTTTTTGTGATGGATGTGGTCACCCACTTTATGAATGGGAAAGTCAGGTTAAATATATGTGGAATCAAGACAGTGGTCAAAGTCTGGCCAGCTGACCAGGAGTTTGGGACTAAAAAGAATGGACCATTAAAACCCCTTGCCTTTCTGCCTTTGCCTTATTAGTTCCTCTTTTCGAAGTGTCCTGCCAGTATCTGCTGCTTTGTGAAGTCGTTAAGAAGTCTCAGCTGAGATTCACTACAGCAAAATCCCCCTATCTGTTTAGCAGAAGCAATGACATCTGTGAAGAATCATCTTCTGCAATATGAGTGCAAATTGCCCCTTGGTTCCGGATGTAGAGCATCCAAGTCTGTCGAGTGACTCGATTGTATCAAGGCACCAGATTCCTCCTGTACATCTGTAACGTGATTTTGTCACTGGTGCTTCAAAGATCATGGTATTGTTCCTCCTCCAGCCTCCATTCTAGGGAAAAACAGTGTAGGATAAAGGAGTCTCCAGGGATTTTTGCCCTTCCACCAATAGCACCTGTAGTATTGTGCCCTCCCCATGATTGTACATGCCTGGCCCAATGGGTGTGTGCATGTGTGAGGGAGCTCATGACCTTGGAGCGGAGGATAGAGACTGCATTACCTGGTTGGGGGTGGGTGGGCGTGGGAAGGAAAGCACAGAGACATGCGTGCCAGGAGAGAACTCCGAAGAACAGAGAGAAAGGCTGCTTCCCAGCCCCCTGGCCATGCATGCTACAGACACATGAAAGGAAACCACTTTCCCAGACTGGCTGCTATCCATGTCTCACTGGCCGGAATACTGGCCCTCTTGCTGATGGGGGAGGCTGTAGAGAGCTCTGGATGGGGGTATTTCTGACCTGAAGCAAATTCTGGTATCTGTTAGAACACATTTCAGATGGGGTTCCCCATGATTTGCCATGGGCCCAGCACGCTACTCTTCACAGCTACATGAGTGCAGCTCGTAGGCTAGTTCCTTGCGGTCTTCATGGGGCCTGAAGCCCCTTCATCTCTCCACTTGTTTATCTTAATAGAACTCTTCGCTCTTACCTAGCGCAAGGCCCAGTTAATAACATACATGTTTCTGATTGTTGCACAGACTACACTGGGCAACATAGCGAGCCCTGGTCCCGAAAAAGCAGCCAGGTGTGGTAATGGGTGCCTGTAATCCCAGCTACCTGGGAGGCCGAAGCTGGGGATGGCTTGAGTCCACGGGATTGGGACTACCCTGGGCAACATAGTGAGACCTAGTCTCAAAAAAAAAGTACATTGTAGAGTAGAGGAGCTCCTTGAAAATATATTGTCTTAAACAAATGAAATAAACACCTCACTTGATTTTTGAGGTGTTTGTTCACACGGTTGATCTGCAGATGACTCACATGGATCCCCAAGGGCCTGGTCCACAATTTCAAACCCCAGAAACAAACCTGTATTTGTTCTTTGGCCGCAGCAGCAAGTGCTGAAAACAACCAAATGAAATTGGAGACACCCCCTCCTCTCAGGCATCTGTCCCAGAAGCTGCTTGTGGGCCATGCAAGTGGCTGCGGATGACAGGCATTTTACTACCTGCCACCAATGAGCCCACGGGGGGTCCTGCTGCAGGCAGAGGCCAGCAGTGATGGCAGGCAGACATGGGGCCTCTCCCAGGCCACCCCAGGGTAGGCAGCTCCTGATTCAGGGCCGCAGGCAGGAGCAAAGGGCCCCATGGAGCCAGTTCCAACACTGCGGCCCCTCCACCTGTAGCTGTCAGAAGTCAGTGGATTTGGTGCCTAGACTGTGGGATGGTCTGGGAAGTTGCGAGCTATGAGCTGATTAGTAAATGATCTCATCAGCTATTGGGTTGAAACCTGACCCATCAGCCTTGTAGGTGATGGAGGACCCTGAAAGAGGATAAAAGATCCACCTGGACTTGTCCAAAGCACAAAACAGCACCCCGAACTCTCCCTCCAAAGAAAGACGTCAAAGAGCTTTGCAGAGAAGCCAGAGCTGTGCAGAGGGCAGGAGCCATAGCGCCTTCCAGCCTGCCTCTGACATCACCTGGAAGGAGCCCCGAGGGCCTTGGCTCTGTGCCTCAAAGAGCTGCATCTTGTTGCTGGCCAGTCACTCAGAGCTGCAGTGCTAGTGACCGCCAGTGACTTTACTCGGCCGGTGACAACCTGCCCGGCTGGTGGGTAAATAGCACGTCCAGGTCATCTTCTGAGAACTGCTTTTTTTTGAGACTAGATCTCACTATTTTTTTTTTTTTTTGGAAGACTAGGTCTCACTATCTGTCTGTGGAACCGCAGACTCTCGTTGCCTGGGGTACCACAGACTCAAGCAATCCCCAGCCTCAGCTTCCCAGGTAGCTGGGATTACAGTGTGCACCACCACGCCCACCTGTTTTTTTTGGACTAAGTCTTTCTGTGTTGCCCCGCATGGGACTCGAACCACGATCCCCAGACCCAGCAGTGACTCCATAAGCTGTCAGTTACAGGCATGCACCACCGTGCTCGGCTCTGAGAACTGTTGATCACCCAGCACCATCTCCTGGTGCTGCTGCCTCCCTTTTGTTGTGTCTGGTCATGTGTCAGGTGCTGGGGGGAGGGGAAGAGATGCCTCCAGGCTGTTGCTGTGAGCTTCTCTGCAGTGTGATCCCAGCAGCCCTGCCTAGGCAGCTGCCTCGCTGGCCTGCTGACTCCTTGTTCCATAAGCTCCAGGCCCTTGTGGACAGAAGGCACCATCTTGGATGAGCGACCTTTCCTTTAGGACATTTGGACACAGAGGGCGTTCTCTAGAGTGAGCTCGCCAGCCACTGGTGGATTTAGCAACGTTCCCCTGCTGGTTTGGTAAACCCCCTTGATCCCTGAGCCTGAGTGGGCTCCAGTTGTGCGCACAGGTGACAAACCCATAGGTAGTGACTTGTCCTCTATCGGGCTCTGTCCTTTTGCTGACAACAGCTCCCCAGCAGCTCTGTTCCACAAAGACGTGAAGTTGGTGACCTCAGCTTCAAGCCAGCCTTTAAGTCACCATCATCAGCAGAGGCCTCACTCTGCTGACCCCACCTCCACAGCTAAGGGGCAACCGGTCCTTCTGTTCCTCTAAAAGCCCCGCTTTTCCTTGAACCTTGTATAAATGAGGTCAGTGTTTGCCTTTGTCCTGCAGACTGTCGTGCAGGTAGGCCTCTCTTGCCCGGCAAGCCAGCGTGCAGGTGCCTCTGGATCCGGATCATGGCCCCTTCTGTTGACTTTGTCAGCTCTGCACAAGAGGCTGCCCTGTCCCTAGGCTTTCATCTGACCAGCTCCTTCTCATCACTCAGGCCTCAAGTGTCTCTTTCTCCAAGAGAATTTCCCTCCCTCTCCCCCTGGTGATGCCCCTGCACTTCGACAAATCACACTGCTCGTTTCCCCATTTCAGTTGTATTGGAATTCTCTCCCTCTCCACGAGGACCAGGGTCCTGTCTCTCCTGCTTGCTGCTGTTTCCTCAGCAGGATGGTGAACTAAAGGGAAGAGCAGAAGACACGCTCCGTGATGACAGTCGCTGAGGAGGGTTCTGCTCACCACCAGATCCCAACCTCCGCAATGCACTGCAGAGCCTGGAAAATGGCAGGGACAACTGTGATGACCTAAGAGTGGGTGAAAATAATTGAGATTTCAGTAGAATGCGTAGGATAGAAAGCAACATTTTCAGGGCATTAAGTAATGATTAGAAGGGAATGAATGAATGCACTGAGCTTAATGTTCATATTTGTAAGAATTTATATTATGTAAAAACACAAGTGAGAATTGACGTACACATCAACAAGTGTGAATGACTATGGGAAGCATGGTGGAGGGGGCGAGGCTCCCGTCCTTAATTCCTTATCATAGAACTTGGAAACTTCTTCATAACCTAGCTCTGCAAGGAAGCCTTTAGACAACTCTTTCCAGACAAATTGATAATCAAGGTAAGGGGGGATAGGAATTGCTATCTTACATAAGGGTCTAAAAGGAAACTGGGAATTGGGGGAAGTGGAGGGTCAGAGACAATCTGAACCTGTTTGTAAGCAGAGTGCTTGGAGTGTGTGGGTGAGAATCTGAAGAGAAGAAGAGAGGCTAGTGGATGGAACAAGAATTAGATCAATAGCAAAAGCAGAAGATTAAGCTCTAGGAAAGAGTCTAGACATGAAATTCTTATACCTGAGAGAAGAAAAGTCTTGAAGACATGTGGATGTAAGTTATAATCAAGGTCAGTCTTGTAGTTAAAGTAACAGACTCCTTTCATGCATTAGATTGATCAGTTTAGGGTAGGAAAAGATTGTAGCTTATAATTTATGAGAAAGGAGGAGAAATGGGTACTCTGATTTGAAGAGTATATCGTTGATTTTTGTTAAACATGTTTCAAATTAAAATTAAATCTTCAATATTTTACTTCATATAAGCAAAGGCTAGTGAAAGTGGGTAAAATGAAGACTTTCTGGCTTTACTTAACTGGATACAGCTATCTGCTTGCTTCTCTCTACAAAGCAGGCTACACACTTTTTATTAGCATTTTTACTGATCACCTTTACCATTGATATGCAAAAGCCAGCCAACTGCTCTCTGCTTTCAGCTCCAAAAACTGCAGAAAAGAAAAACTTTAAAACACAGTTTAAACTTTTCACTCGTGGGTTCTTACCACCATCCCCAGCCTTCTCAACCAAAATACCAAACCAATGTAAGACTATTAGTGCAGTGCAGATTAATTTATTTTTAACAAAGTGATTTTTAATTATTTTAATAATTACAAAAGAAACATGTAAGACTCAAACACTTTAACATTGTCTAAAACTTTTTTCAGTATTGTCTAAAGTCTTTTCTCAGATTGCCCCAAATATCCTCAGTCTCTCAGTCCTGATCATCTCACCAATGTCCAGAGTTTATCTCTAGGCACTTGAAGACATGTTCCTTTGACTGCTCCTCCTTGTCTTCCATGATGTTTTTTCCTTGTTACCTTCAGGTAGCAGGAACTCTACGGTGCTAAACCAGCAAAGTTCACTTTCTTCTCAGGCCTAACTTTTGCACGGCCTCTTTCAAACACAAATCAAACTCAGCAAAGCAAACTCCAACACGGAGTTTAAATCTGCAAACTCCTTAACTGCTTTCAGCACACATGCTGCCAGTCTGGGCCAGCCGAGGGTTGCAGGCCCTCAGTGGCCACATGGCCAAGCTCACATGGCTCACATCTTTACAAGATGGCTGATTCCCCTCTCTCCTCTCTCTCTATCCCCTCTCCATATTGAAATCCTAATCCAATCAAATCGCCTCCTTCTCTTTGTTTGCACACCCTTTATATACCCTGATTTCCCATCTTCCAGGAAATCTGTTTTACCTTAACTATTTTACTTCTTTCTTCCCCCTGCATCCCCTGAAGAAAAATTCCAGCTAAGGTCATTCTCCCATTTTAACATTACCTGTCTTTAAAATCTGCAATCTTAAACAGAAAACATTGGGGGGGGGGCACACCCTATCACTAGTACTCTGGACATTGATCCGTGGAAGGGTTAGAAGGTATTCTCCAATTAGTGACGATAAATGTGCTAACAAATTTACTTTCTTCTTGGTAAGCATAAGACACAA
>PVHY01026638.1:0-17123 GCA_004024945.1 Uropsilus gracilis
GTTGCCTTTGAACAAGGATACAGCAGCCAGTTCTGAACATGTATAATGGAGGTCTTGTCCCATTTTTATGTGACCTAATTGTCATGTGTTAAAGCTTAGTGTGCTAGTTTAGGTCAATATTTCATAAGTTGAACACTGGTTAAATGCCAGCAAAGTTTTAGGGATAAAAATGGTACCTGACCATATCAAGTAACTTTATAGCTGCAAGAAATGTGGTGTATGGACTAGCTGGGGGTGAGACCCCTAAATCTGATGCCAGAACCATAAGGTAAAGCAGCAAAACAACAGAAATGGGATTGGAGAAGACAACCTCCAACGAGAAAGCATGTACAGACCATAAATAAATATAGACTGGCTGCCCAACACAAACTGAAGACTGAAAACCTACCATCAAGGCTCGCCTGGTTCCAAGAACACAGTCCCTCACCCAATGAAAGAACACTGCCACAGGAAAGAAAGAGACTAATGAGCTTAACACAAACTAGCAAGCAACAAAAAGTGGAGTGTGAGAGAATGTAGGGGGCACCTGAGAGAGGGAGGGAGGTATCCCCAATACCATTTATTGAGATTGTGATTTAAAAAACAATAATAAAGCTGGGTACGGTGGCGCGTGCTTGTAAGCGACAGCTATGGAATTGTGACTGGGTCTGCGGATTGTGGTTTGAGGCCTGCCCGGGGCTACACAGTGAGACCTAGACCCCAAAAATAGCTGGGCATGGTGGTGCGCACCTGTAATCCTAGCTACCTGGGAAGCTGAGGCTGGGGATTCCTCGAGTCTGTGGTACCCCAGGCAACATGAGCCTGTGGTTCCATAGGCAAAATAAGCAAGACCTATTCTAAAAAATTTTTTTAAAAAAAGAACAATAAATTTTTTTTTAAAAAAGGAAATGTGTATGGAGAAGACTGCAGGTGAGGAAGAAAAAAAAAAAGAAAAAGCTGGGCATGGTGCGACATGCCTGTAATACCAGCTACCTGGGAGGCTGAGGCTTGGGATCACATGTGTCTATAGGTTTGAGACTACCCCAGGCAACATAGCTAAACCTAGTCTCAAAAAAATAGCCAGGCAAGGTGGTGTGCACCTGTAATCCAAGCTACCTGGGAGGCTAAGGCTAGGGATCACTTGAGTCTGTGGGTTCGGAACTACTCTGGGCAACATAGTGAGACTTAGCTTCTTAAATTTTTTTTTAATTATTAAAAAAAGAAGGTAAAAGTGGATTTGAAGATGAAAAAAAAATCATGTGTGATCTTGCTAGAAAACATGGTTTGGGTCTCTTACTTGCACCAAAACTACTTCTTGTGCCTTGGAGCATCTCGCCACTCAACCCGGGGTTTCTCAGAGTTTCTGTTGGCCATGCTCCCATGTTCACCTCATCTTTGGGCTTTCCCCTCAAGGTGGAGTTTGAAGTATCCATGGAAAGATTTTCAGGAGAAAACCAGGCTTTATGGGTGGGGAACCTAGAGGGTCAGAATGAGGAGAATAATGGTCGTGAAAGAAATCTTGTCCTCTGCATCCCTAACCTAGCTCAGCAACACTTAAACTTATGTCTTCCCCCAAAGCTTTAATTCCTCTTGTTTAGGAATAAAAGGGTCACATTAGGAAATCCACACATCTAGACGTCACTCTGTGTAGCTCGGTGCTGTTCAACCGCAGTGCGAGACGGGAGCGGTAAGAGACGGAGTCTCCCAGGCTTGGATGGCACAGCATCAGGCCCTCTGCACAGCACCTGGGCTGCCCCCATTGCTTAATGTTGTCTATCCAGATCAAGGGACTCCCCACGCCTCCTTCTCCAGCTGGACCTCTTGCAGCCCCTCGCTGTAAGAGATAGGAGCGCGACAACATGGATGGAGCTAGGAGGAGTCATGCTCACATAAAGAAGGCAGAAAGAAAAAGAGAAAGACCGGATGGTCTCACTTATATGCTGGAAACAGGGAAAACAGTCAAGGACAAGAATAAGTTAAACTACGGACAGCAGAACTAAAGCATAAAAATAGGGGTAGGGGTGAAGTAGGGGGAAGAATGATTAACGTGATGATAATGGGTCACAGATGGCAAGGTGGTAGGAGAACTTTGGGATATACAACAATGTGGTATATATATATTATATATATAATATATATTATATTTTTAATTAATTGTGTGTATGTATATATTTTAATTAATTATATATTTAATTTTATATTTATATTTAATATTCAATTGATATATATTTTTAATGTTTTTATAGATATACACAATCAACTAAAAAAAAGAAATAGGAGAAGTAGAGCTTTTCAACAGCGGGTCTATCCTACCCAGAGGCAGCGTTAGAATGGCTGCAGTGCGAAGGAGGAAGGATTCTATGTTTTGCTTCACATGTAAGCTTTCCACTTAATCCATGCACTCCAATTAGAAGGGGGAAGGGATTATTGTGACTTCATCCCTAGAAATGAAATATGTGACACAGTGAATGGCAGTTCCCATCTAACACTCAAGAAGTCCTGGAAGGCAAAGTTGACAGCGACAGAGATCACTGAGTGGAGCCTTCATTGGCCAGACTGACTGATCCTCAGGCTGACTTTTCTTCATCTTGCTGCTCTCCCCAGAGAAAATTATGAACAAAGAAATTATGAATAAAAGAAAATTATGAATAAAGGAAACAATCAAGGAAACATTAAATGATTTTTTAAAAAGCAGTAGAGAAGCCTGCTCTAGTTCTTAGTAAGGGAAAAGCTCACTCCCTGCCCTTGGCTTCAACCAGATGTCTTTCAGAGGAGCAAGGCTGGCTACAAGTGGGAGCAGCCTGGTTCATCTTGTGCAGCTGCAAGCTGGCCTGGCCTACTCAGGTTCCCCTCTCTAAGCTCAAGTTCACCATAGCTGGGATGCTGCAGCATGTTGTTGACACCTAGACAGCAGCCTATACCAGTGTCTGCTGGTATATAGTGCAGCATGGAGTTGGTGACACCGCTGCCTTCACCACAAGGAGCCAGGAACCAGGCCAGATCTTTAATAGCCATCTCACACAGCACTGAGCGCAAGCTAGGGAGTGCTGAATGCATTCTGTGTCTGAGTTTGACTTTGACTGTGCCATGAACACATTTAAGGACCTGGCAGAGGCACTGGTCCCTTCTCATACTGCTTTTAAATTTGTAAAAGAAAACCATCAGCTCACAAAGGACAGTCATTGTTTTAAACAGGTTGGCTGAATATTTCTGAAGCAGGTTTGAGATAGAGAAATCTATGTGCTTCTTTATATTTCCAGTATTTTCTACAGAAACCCTACTACTTCTCATGGGGAAGGGGGAGGTAGGGAGGTATTTACTTCAAAACCTGCAGGGAGATCCAGGCAGTAACTCTCACAGCATAGAATTTGAAATTCAGCTGATCTGGATTCAAACTCAGGATTGGCTGCTCCCTGTTAGGAGGTTTTAGCTAAGTGAGCCCATTTTCTCAGCTGTAAAGTAAGAAACGTGGTTTTTATCTCTCAAGGATGTGGTAAATGACATCAAGCAAGCTGAGCTACATAGGGTGACAACCAGACATGCGGATTTCTTCATGTGACTCTTTTTTTTTATTTTTTTTTTAATGGGTATCCAATCTTTGCCTCTTCCCCATCACACATTCTTTTTTTTAAATATTTTTAAAATTTTTTATTATATATATATATTTCACATCATTGTGATCCCTGGGGGTTCCCCACCACCTCCCCTCCTCGGCCACTCCAACTGGTCCCCTCCCGCAGTTGTGTACTTTCGTTTGGTTGTTCATATATTAGTGAAACCATTTGGTTTTTGTCTTTTTCCTTCTGACTTGTTTCTGCAGTATATTTTCTTCTAGGTTACAAAAAATTCATCAAATTTGTCATTTTTTTATTGATGCGTAATATTCCATTGTGTATATATACCACATCTTTTTCATCCAGTCATCTGTTTTGGGGCATTTGGGTTGTTTCTAGGACCTTGCAATTATAAACAGTGCTGCAATAAACATCCAAGCACAGGTGTCCCTTTGTACCTACATTGAGGTCTCTTTTGGATAGATTCCCAGAAGAGCTATTGCTGGTTCAAATGGTAGCTCCATTTTCACTAATTTGAGGGTTCTCCACACTGCTTTTTAACAGAAAAAGAGAAAAGAACCCAGTTAAAAAATGGGTAGAAGCTCTAAAAAGACACTTCTCCAAAGAGGAAGTCCAAATGGCTATCAGGCACATGAAAAAATCTTCAACTTCATGTGACTCTTTTATTCCTAAACAAGAGGAATTAAAACTTTGGGGGAAGACATAGGTTTAGGTGTTCCTAAGAGAGTGAGGGATGTGGAGTTAAAAAAACTCACAGGCAAGCCAGGCATGGTGGCATGTGCCTGTTATCCAAGTGCTGGGAGGCAAGAGGCCAGGAATCGCTTGAGATCACAGGTTTGAGACTATCCCAGGCAACATAGTGAGATCTGGTCTCGAAAAAGCAGCCAGGTGTAGTGGTGAGCACCTGTTATTCCAGCTACTTGGGAGGATGAGGCTGGGGATCGCTTGAGTTCATGGGATCAGGACTACCCTGGGCAACAAAGCAAGACCTAGTCTCAAAAAAAAAATCATGGGCTAGACTGATTTCTTTTATGACCGTTATTCTCCTTATCCTTACCCTCTAGGTCCCTCACCCATAAAGCCTGGTATTCTCCTGAAAACCCTTCAGTGAATGCTTCAAACATAAGCATCACCCTCTGCTGCCTGACACCCATGGAGAGGCCACCAATTCCTTGCTCTGGGACAGCCTCCTCCATAGCCACCTCAACACAGAGGACCGAAAGCCAACAGCTGGGAGTTGTTTGGTCTTCCTGCCACTTCTAGATCTGGTGTTTGTTTGGTTATGTTTTCTATGGAGCTGACCTTGGCTTCTGTCACTATATGATACAGAAGTACAGGATCATACCTCTGCCTTATCTATTACCACACTGCACCCCATTTCCAGACTTGAATGAAAGCATCAAAGGCCCAGGACCTTATATTCCATTGATTGCTGAAGTATGAAGAAATGAACTCTCGATTGAATAAACTTTAACCAAGGAAAAAGCAGAGAGAGAAGGGACACAGGGAACTAGATGCTTCTCTTCTGTGCACCAGGTAACTAATCTGAAGCACGGTTTCTCTACAGCCTGTGCAGAAAAGTCCCACATACTCATGCAAGCCCACCCCAGCAGCCTTCCCTGCCTCTCTGTGCTCCTTTAAAAGCACCATCTGTGCACCACTGAAAGGCTCGCATCTTACCTCACTTTCTTTTTTTATCAATTTAGCAGTTCTGGGTTTATACTTCAAAATAAATTATCAGTACTTTGTTCCTTGCTGAGTCAGCTTCTCTCTGCTTTCAGGGGAATCTAAGACAGCAGATACTTTACATAAAGCATTATAATAAGACTTCACAGATAGCAAGAGTGTATGGGCATATGAAGGGTACATAGGTATGCACTAGGTCGTACATGAGATAGTCTTGTGTATTTTGAACAATACACTGTACTATAAAATTTATATCAAAATACTTTTTTTGTTCCTATTACCACTTTCTACCCCATTATTTCTAGAAACAAAGTAGATACCAACTTATTCATTTTAACCAATACCATGAATTCGTTTTAACTTCATACTATGAACTATTATCAAAGTTCTAAGTCATATGCCCAAAGGAGCCAGGATAAAACCCTATCATTAAATGAGTCAGGATAATATGGTTAATGTATAAACATCAATATCAAACAAATAAGAATTGAAATCCAGATTCTATGTGATCCAAGGGAGATTAACCACATAGATGCCTTCTTCATCTGAAAACGGATTTAGAAATATCTTCCTAGAAGTTTTAATTAAGACATGAACATAAAGTTCTTAGCAAATAATTGTACATAAATTAAGTTCAATTACATTTATTTAAAGACATAGTAAATAATTTAATAAAAGGTACCATTTTAAAAATACATTCCAAATCAAGTCACAATAACATTCAAAAACCTGCTAAAGAAGAGTAGGAGTAAGGGTGAAAGCAAAAAGTAATTAATTCCTGGGTTAATTGTGTTCTAACGTTTGGGCACCATCCAGGGAGGACCTGAACTCCTGAAACATGTGTCACTGTTGTCATTCTGTCACCACTGTGACTGTCACTGTGTCATAGATGTGTGCCATGCAGACATATCAGTAACCCAGGAGGAAGGGCTGCAAGGGGAGGCTGGACAAGGCAGCCTGCAACCAGAAGAAATCCACCCAGATTTATGTCCAGCTCCCCAAGAACAGCTCTGGACACTGGTAAAGGGAGAAGAATCCATCAGTCTCCCTTGAGAGCTCAGGGATCCCACCAACTTGATTTAAACTCTAATCCCAGTTTATTCAGAATAGCACCAGAAAGGGAAGCGGAGACGGTCCTTTCTCCTTAAGGGAAACCAGCACTCCAGTGTCCCTCCAGCCCACCAGCTGCCGTGTTTTCACAGACCCAATTAGTCTGAAGGTGCTAAGACACCTTTCCTGTGTGACTCTATTCACTTGGGGCAAGGGATATCTCCTAGAGACAAGGTGTGCAACGATGCAGATGTGAGACCTGAGAGTCTCAAAGAGGGCAAAGTAGACCTAAATCAGGAAAGAGAAGCAAGAGGACTCACTAAAGAGGATGGAGAAAGCCAGGGGCCTCAGCACACCTGTGACCAAGTCACTTCCAGAAGCTCTATCTCCATCAGGAGACAAGGGAGATCAGAGTGAATCTAAGCCACGCACTCTGAGCTGTGGTCGCCACGAACACAGGTCCTCCACCCAGGCCAATGTCAGCTCTCTGCACGGACATTTTAAACCTAAGCCTTTGCTAAATGCCTGTCCAAAATAAACATCTTAAAGACACTGTGCCTAGAATCCTTTCTCTTCGTTTCACAAAGATTCTCTGTGATCGTTTTCATGCAGGAACAGAATAGTGTAGAGCAAAACTTCAGCCTTCTTGTACTCCAACAAATACTTCAAAACTCAGTATCATTTGCATCTTTTCATGTCAGGATATCATCCATCTCATGGCTTAACATGATGAGATGATGCTAGAGGACATTATTATTTCATGTTTCTATTCTGAGAAAGATGTCTCTCTTCAACTTAACTACTAGCTGACAAAAATAATGTTGAACATCTGCAAGAGATAAAACAACTTGAATCCAATTTCCTTTCACATAGATTAAGAGCCCCATTCTCCTGTCACTTATGTAGCATATAACTCAATTTTTTGCAATATTTAAATGAGAGGCTAGTTTTTCAGGTCTGTCATATGGATGATATAAATTTTTTATTTTGTCCCTTCCATTGATGTAGTGGAAATATGAGACCCTGTCAGAATGTGGCAGCTGAGAAAAGAAAAGGGGTATCACATACTAGAAGACAGAAAGGCCAATAAAAGTGAGAAGCTGTAAGAAAGTCTCTTCTTTTAAGAACATAAATAAGTAAATCACACAATGAGATATATTCCATTGAGAAATGAGGCTTTCAAATGGAGGTTTTCAAATTTGAGCTATCTGTATGGATAAATGAGTAAATGATCAGTAATTTGTAACTAATTTGACAGTCCAGATAACTAACAGAGATATAACAACTAGGACTGAAACAAAAAGTGGTTTTATTGGTTCAAGTACCTGGAAAGACCAGCTGTCACCTGGTTTGAGAACTGATTCAAAGTCACTGTGTTCTATTTCTTTGCATCTTTGACTCCCTTTCCTTTGTGTTGGTTTCATTCTCAAACATACTTTCTCCAAATAGGAGAAAGGAGGCAACAAGTTTATTAAAGAGCTTATGTAACAGGTTTATTACAGAGAGTTCATTTGCTGGACTGTTTATAGGGTCAAGTGAGAAAAACATAAGACAGTCAAAGCATGTACAACAGAAGAAATTTAATTTAGGGAGTTGATTACATGAGGATATAGGAGCTAAAAAGGAGGAAATCAAGACATTGGAAAACCAGAGAACCACTACCATTCTTCAGCCAAAGGGAGAAAGTGATATCATAAAAATACAGGAACACAGATCCATTGAAAGAATGTAAAGCCATGGCAAGTCTGCCAAACAGAAACTAGAATTACTGAGTAGAAATAGCCATCCATGGAAATAGCCCAGGGCAAAAGGGAAAGGGGGAAAGATCCTGGCTTCTTCTAACTGCTCTACAATGCCTTGTGCCACCCAGTGGACAAACCTTACTGGGAGCCAGTTGGCAAGGCAGCCTGGGAAAGGCAGTTGCCTTTTAGTACAGAGCAGGGGATAAGTGGCTGTAGAATATAGAAGATGTGAAGAATGTAGAGATGTACAGATGTATGTATATGTGAACAAATGTACATGCTTACCCTGAGAGTAAGCAGGCAAGAGACCAGCACAGAAAGTAACTAAATGATTTAAGCCAGTGGTCATAATAACCTTCAAAACTTAATCATTACATCTCCCTTCCCTAATCAATAAAGGATCCTTTAACAGTATCTTGGGCAGATTCTGCTAATTTACCTTTTAGCATCAGCTATCAAACCACTGTCCAGGGCTTGGGCAATGTGAGCTGGCACACTTGTGGAACTGGGTGGTTACTCTTGACCAACAGGTCCCTAAGACTCTAAGGAATTCACAACCGGACTACATGAGGGCAGATAGGTGCGAAAAAAAACCTCATTTTTCGCTGGCTTCATCATTCAAGCTGAAAAGGATTCCTAGTCTGCAAGCAATAGGGCTGACAGAGGACTTTCACTCAGTGGAAGCTGGTGTCAAACACATTTTAGTTGTAGGAAACTCTTAACCCAGTGAACAGCTCTTGTCTAAGTATCACTGGGTTGGAGTGAGGGATGCTCCACACATATGTGGTGACGGGAATTCTTCGCTGGCATGAGTTAGTAGCACAGGGTTGAGGAGGTAACACGCAATATCTGGAAATGGATTACACACAAGGCATTTTGGCAAATAAAAAATTGAAGATAAGAGGAACTATGAGTCTCACTGACTTCAAATATGAAAAGGAAGACCAGAATAAACTATACTATTGCTAGATATCTGCATAAACAAATGGTTTTAATATATATGGTTAGAGAAATATAGACATACCATTGATGTATTGATGTATAGATGTATGTATATGTGTGAATGATTGTACATACAGCTGTTTTTCACTCTCTGTCTAGATGCTATGTCTCCCATAGCAACAAATACAACTAAATCCCAGATTTGGGTTTTTAATATCATTATCCACTAACAGGAAAAAAACACTTGATTCCAAAGCTGGAACAAGATGGTACAGATATGCCTATAGCATTTTGTGATAGAACATAAGGAAGTTCTCCAAGAATGATGGGATATATTAAAGGATATAAGGTCTGAACTGACAGGCATACCACTAGTGAAATAAGGGACACATATAACACTGAAATAAAAATGAGAGTTTTGATGATAACACACAAAGTAGTATTCACACAAATATAAATACCTATATACACAAGTCAATAAAGAGAAAAGGGCTACCTCATAGAAGACTGTCAACTCCTTAAAAATAGGAGGAATGAGGGAACCAGAAAACCGTTGTTTAGCAATCATCATGGTAATGATAGATTTTGACAGGAATCATCCATGAGTGCTTAAACTAGTAAGAAATTAATTACAGAGTCATCAAACACTTGTAAATTAATTTTATAGCAAAAAGATCTGGCAGGTAGTATCTTAACTAAATGAAAAATTAATATCTTCAATAATAGAACAAGTCAATATCACAAGCATCTGCTCAGGTATACCTGAGGGGAGAAAATTCAGTATTTGACCTAATGCCAAGGAAACATCAGACAAATTCAAATTTAAGAACATTCTACAAAGTAACTAAATTGGACACTTTAAAATTACCAAAGCTTCAAAAGGCAAGGAGCAGGTGAAGTACAGTCCCAAGTTGAAATAAGCTAAAAAGAAATGATGACTAAACGCAACATGTCATGCTGGTTTGGGTTCTCAACTTGTACAAAACATGATTGTGAAAACAGGTGAAATTTCAACTGGATCCCTGAATTATAGATTAGCATCAGATCAGTGCTTATTTCCTGACAGAAATGAGTACAGGGTGACTATATTGGAGGATGTCTTTAATAAATAGACACAAAAGTTTTTAGGGGCAATACTTCATTTATTGGTTCACTACCCATCAACTGGTTGAGGGGAGAAAAAGAAGAGAGAAAGAGAGAGTGAGAGAGAGAGAGAGTGTGTGTGTGTGTGTGTAGAAACAAAGAATGAAAAGATCCATGCTGCAAAATATTAACAATTGAGCAATTGATAAAAGAGAGGTAGACATTCTCAACACTATCTTTGCAACAGCTCATCCTTTCCTGTGCTACACTTTGTAATGGCTCCTACAGTCTGAAACCCTGGCCCTGGTATTGCAAAGAGCTTGCAGGTACCTGCATGTCTTCAGCAGCTACCTGTGGATGTCCCACTGAAACACATATAGAAGCAGGTTCTAGCTCTGCGGCACCTCATCATAGGCAATTTGGGGGATACTCACTAAGAAAAAATATTTCAAATTTAAAATTACATGTGTCCATGAGCTTTATTTAGAAAGAGTTGAGGAACTGAAGCCCACCAAGTTGTCGAGGCATCTTTGCCTCTGTGACAACGGTAATGTGGACCAGCTCCACTGCCTGGCTGTTCTCCATCTGGAAGAAGCTGAGCAAAGTAAACTAACTCTACATTGGGCCCAAGGATAAAAAATGCTCTATCTCATTTCCTGCTTTTCCCCAGAAGAACACTAAAAAGGTCTCCTTGATACTAAGACAGTGTTAAAAATAGGATGCTAAGTGGAATTTCTACCACTAAGTTCCCCTCCAACTATATTTAACTATATTTATTAACTAGATTACACTTTTGGTTTCCCCGAAATGGAATCTTAAGCCAATCAATGAGTAATCAACTCATCAGCATAGATAGGTAAGCACCTGACTGACCCCTATTATCCCCTAAAGGAAAGTATCTTTACAATAACCAACCAGATTTTTTGACCAATATAACTTCCTTGTGCCCATTCCCTTCTGTCTATGAAGGTCTTTTATTTTGTATAGCTCCCTAGAGTGTCCTCCCTTATGCTAGATTAGATGCTGCCTGATTTGAATGGATTTTTGTTCAGATAAATTTAAAACTCTTTATGTATCTCAGTTTATCTTTTAACAGTTCAAAGCATCAAGGAGACCTGATCAACAAGAGTTTACCTCCAGGCTTACAAAATATTTATAGTTGACTAGAAATATGTGCAATGGTGAAAGTGGCTCCCTCTTTTACCAATCAATGAGGGAACAAAGTCACAGAGATGTGGCTGTGACCCTACAGAACTGCTAATAAGAGATAGGAGAGGAGCTGGACCAAGCTCCTGGGGAAGTCTGTCCCCAGCAGCGAATATCTCACCACCAGCAGTTGGGAGTTGGATTCCCAAACCTAGATATTAGAACTGTGTGGCACAGAACCAGCAACACATGACAGACACCAGAAAGGATCCTGGAGAAGCCACCACATCTGCCCCACAACAAGCTCCTGATGTGCTCAGCTTGACCACCCACCTCAGTCACTCCTGGAGATCCGAGCAGCCACATCTGTTTCTGTTCAGGAGTGCAAGTCCATGCTTGCAAGGACATAGTTCCAAAAAAAAAGAAAAGATCAGTGGGCCAAACATGGACCAACAGCTTGCAGCAAGAGGAGTTGGAGTAACCAGAAGGGGGAAGGGGTAAAGAAGGGGCGGGGAATAAGGGGGAAAATACAACCATGCAAACATGATCAATATTGTATGATAATTATAAAATAAAAAAAATTAAATATGTGCAATGAGAATCAAGTAAGAAGCTATTGTGTGGTCAGGTCCAGTTCTCCAGAGAAACATGAACTTTTTGGTTGACCCTTAAAAGCAATAAAGACATGCATTTACCTGACTTTTTCCTCTCTACATTTGAGACTTCATGGGATATGGGTTGGGATCAAAGGGCAGCTAACTGTTGCTGGAAAGTTCTTGGTCTCTTCCCATCAGCCCGTAAATATCCAGTTCCCACACCAGCATGTGTCAAAACTGAAAAAAAAAAAAATGGCTATCAGTATACCTCCAACCCTCCCTCTTCAATGCAGTAACAAGCAGGCAAATTTCTTCTGTGTAAGAAGGTATGTTGTTTGTACTTCCTTGTGCATGAAGAAAAGAAACAGAACTGCAGAAAGTAACTAGTCAGACTGAAAAGACTGCTCCCTCCACTAAGCATTTCACAAAAATGAAACCTGCTTCACTTTTATAACACAACTCATCAAATAACTGAGACAGCTCATAATATTATCCATCATGCTATGGTGGTGTCCTTGGATGCTACGAAAGAACATGTGTGGGTCGATTGCCAATTTGTTATTTTTAGTTCTGGAAAAATTTGACTATGGGGGAAAATTTCAAGAAAATCACCCAGTCCCCATCCTGTGTATAGAGCACTTGAAGCCCATCTATCAGTAAGAGCCACCAGTTATATCGGCAGGCACTCACAGATGGCCGTAGAATATTTCCCAGCCTTGTCACATCCTTCTCTCATGGACTTGAACGCCATCTAGAAGAGAGGAGGCTGTGAGGTTGAAAGAGTGCGTCTTCATGTCCAACCTATGTATCTATCTCCCTCTGGTAGAAGCATTCACGTCCCATCTGTCACATGATGGGGGTCTTCTCATACTCAGGTTTTACCTCCTCAGAAGAGTCTTTCCTGTCATTCCGTCTCCAACAGCCTCTCTCTTCATGTCACCTTGTCCATCTAGAGCACTCACCAGTATGCCTGGCTGCTTATTGCCTGTCTCTCCCAGCTAATAGGGATGTTATCCAATTCACCCTTGTATTTCCAGTGCCCAGCACAGAGCCAGGCACTCAATACATTGGGTACTCAATACACTGTCAGCTCAACAGCTGTGCAAAAGGAAAGAAAATAGAAATTCATGAACTGAACAAATGAGTAGGTGGGTATGGCATTTCTCATAATTAGTTTCTTTCACAGCTGCAGCCTAAAGACTGGGTACTTTCAAAGGGTCTTATAACCAGAGAATCATGTCTAAAATAATTCTCCAAATAGTGAAAAATCAGTTTCAAAAAATGGAAGTGATGCTTTTTCTCTCCAATACAGATAGCCTGCATCTCCAGGAATACATGAAAAAACATAAGAAAGGATCAAAAACACTTTGCTGTGGTACCTGAGAAAGGAGCTCAACACAAGTGACTCATGATGGATCATTTTTAGTAGGTAAATTAAAGAGAGCTGTGGTATAAGAACTTCTGTCTGATGCCAGATGCCCAAACACCCAAGCAAAGCATTTGGCTACCAACCACATTGAGTTTGGTGGGTCTCGGAGTTCTAAGTACATCAAGGCCTGGAAATCCAACAAGAATGTGGACCCAAGTTGTTAGATGAGATCCTATCAATGTGAGCTCTTGAGGGCCTGATAACAACCCTTCGTGCCCTATAGCAATGCTATTGAGCACCTACAAAATTGCAGACATATGAGAAACACCCCATCCCCAACTCAACTTTAATCCTTTTCCAGATTTTGCACAAGCAGTGCTAGCTCTGACCGATGCAATCTTAAGAGCAGAAAGTGATCAAAATAGAATCTAAGGGTGTGAGAACAAAACACATGCTCAGTGGCTATCTAACAAGTAAGCATCTTTCTAACTCTATATATTGAAGCAGGGAGTTATAAAGCAAATTACTTCAGGCAGTGGACACTCTACTCCAGATAGCAATGAGCGGCCCCAAGTACTGGTGACAATCTGGATCTTCCCTGGGTACTCAGACTGCAGAAGTGCAGCTGACCTGAAAACACTAGAGGAAAGCACTAGAAATTCCCCCAGGACAAATGGCCTCTAAACTTGGATTAGGACTTCCCAATTCAGGGGATGGGTATTAAACTCCAGCCCCAAAATTTCTGAACCTACTGGTGGACAAAGCATTACATTAGATCCATCCTCAATGTGATCTGTGTCCTTTTGCTCCCCTTCTTACACCCGTTTTACATGTCATATGGGTCTACAATACTCAGACAATCTCTAGCATAAGATGTTGATTTCAGGGGCTCCTCCACTTTCATTTTTTGGTTGCACCACACTCACTCTCATCTAAAAGACACCGTTGCTTTAGAACCTAAATCCTGCAACCATAATTTCCCAAGACATAAGGGAACCTAACTCTCATCTTTACATCCCTTTGCAAGAGACTGTGTTGATTCAAAACACCGGGATGTGACACTGTAAGTTAGTTGTCAGCCCAGAAAGCAGTGTGTTCTCTACCCTTGTGTGTGTGAAGAAAGGGGCTTGGTACAATCATTGAGATCAATTCTAAAAAGCAGCCTGTACTCTCAGGTGATGTGCATTAAGATGCAAATTCCCCTTCATAAGGGGTGGAATGTTATAGCAGAAACCCAGTTCTATGAACTCATTTTATCTTTTCTCCTTCTCCCTTGATGGCTGGCCTGCTAGCCAAACAAGTTGAGGCATCTGTCAGTCCCCCAAAGAAAGTTAGAATACTGTGGGCACCTAGGATGTGATTTGAAGGTCACATTTCACACATTTTTCAAACCAGCTGCTTCTGCCCATATTGGAAACTGGATTATGATACCCTCATTAGTGTAGTGACCTCCATTTTGCAAAGTCTAGTGCCAGGCCCTATCAGCATGCCTTCGGTGGAAATCTTAGGACTCTCACTAATGAGAGAGCTTACAACAGTGAGGTAGTCAGGAAAATACAAAATTTAAATGTGTTTAATTAGTAATAGGTGAAGACTAGCTCTCCCCGAGACACTCAGAGAAGCCTCCCAAAGATGTCCAACACAGGCCTTCCACTATGTGTCCCTTTGGCAGGTGGATTAGTTTGAGCTAATGTCAAGGGAGGTCCTGAGGGCTCAGGAGAAATTTTGACCACTTCCTGAACTACTTAGAAGTATAAAAGCTGGACATATTGCCCAGAATTAGGTATTTTACCACAATCGCTTTTTTCAAATTTTATTTCCTTCCAATGCTATTTTTAATTGGTTGTATATATACATATATATTCATCATTGTCTACACCAAGATTCTCCCACCACCTTAACAGTCATGAACCATCTTAATCTCTTGTGCCCATCTCTCCCCCAACTTTACCCTCCTCCCCCTCTCTTGCTCTATGCTTCTGTTCTGCTGACAGTTTTAAATTAGTCTTGTCCATTTGTTTGTTTTCCCTATATGCCTCATATAAGTGAGACCATCCAGTATTTCTTTTTTTCTTTGTGACTTATTTCCACTAACATGATTCCTTCTAGCTCCATCCATGTTGCTGCAAATGACCTAAGTTTGTCTTTTTTGATCAGCGAAAGCTTTCTACTGGAGAAAAACCTATCTATAGAGTGGAACCAACATATAATTACTGAGCATCCCATGAGTCTACCTCCCAGGAAGTCATTTTCTCCTGGTCACGTGAGTCTTCATCCTCTTAAAGCCCCAAGCCACAACCCCATTCCTCAACTCAGGAAACACATACTCTCTTTTGTACCCCCATCTATTTTGCAATTCACACTCATCTTGCACACGAATGTACACACATATGCGATAAGTTTGCTCTTTTCCGTTACTGAGATATCTGATGCTGATTTCATTGTTTAACCAGCCCAAGTATCCAGAGGAGTAAAGGAGAACTTCCTTTCCACCCCTACAAAGGTCATTTCTATAGCGACAGTGATTAGGATAAGGACCAAAATGTTACCCAAATATATTTATAAACTGTTTATCAAAACAGCCTAAAGTCACCCATGAACTGGCAACTCGTCACTTTATCCCATCCTATATAGAACTGAGCTCAGAGCCTGACATTCAGGATAACCTTGATTCAAACAATTCCAGCTAAAAATACAGTATTTCCTAGCAAAGTTCCCAATAAATTATGTCATCTTTCTAGCAAATTAATTTTTCTCTTCCTCCTTTCTCTTTACGATTTCACATAAATATTACTGGCAGTGAATGACTTGATAATTTACTGTTTAGTTAGAAAATATTCAGATGGGTCCAACTGAATTTGAGGAAGCATTAACATTTCCCAGAGGTGGAGACAACGACTGTCAGTATTTGTGGCATTCCTTTTGGGAGAGTGGGGACATATTTATTCATAGGAAGGATATTTGCATCTTGTTAGGCAAAAACATAACGTTGTTACTATTGCTCTATGGGAGTTTGTATGTGTAGAAAGATGTATGGAGATGCTTAAATAGCTAACGGGGTTGGCTGTGACAATTATTAATCTATTGTATAATTGCATAAAATACATTGTTGTGTTGATTGTTGGTATTTAAATTCTATGCCCACTTTCCTACAGTGTGGTGGGACCACTGCAAGTCCCACTTGTCCTTTCTCAACTGGCTGCCTGTTGGATTCTGCCAAGAGGGGGTGCTAGAACGATGTTAGGAGGCTGGAGGAGAGGCAGGGGCTTGATGGCGCTTTCCTATTTAAACCCTGACAGTTGACCCCAAGCAGCGTGACTGATTCGAGTAGCTGTTACTTTCCAAGTTCAACTTCATCCCACACTTCCAGAGCCAGTCTCACCCAAGTCAGGGGTACCAGGCAGACCCCAGGCTCCTGCACCTTCGTAGTGTCAATTATAGCTAGGCAGCTCTGGCCTCGGGTCCTGAACTAAGGCAGCCCTTGGGTGATGTCGCTCACTCACTCAGTCTTTCTTTTTTTATTTTAAATTAGGTCTCGTTATTTTTGCCTGTGGAATTACAAGCTCACGTTGCCCGGGATACCACGGATTCAAGCAATCCCTAGCCTCAGCTTCCCAGGTAGCTAGGATTACAAGTGCGCACCACCACGCTTTTTTTTTTTTTTTTTTTTTTTTTTTTGAACTAGGTCTCCCTATGTTGCCCCGAGTCCAACTCGAACTGGGATTCCTGGTCCCGGCCATGGCTTCCTAGGCTGCCGCTTACAAGCACGTGCCACAGTGCTCTGCTCTCTCGCTCACTCCCTCACCCTGAGACTTCCTCCCTCCCTCCCTCCATCCATCCCTTCCTTCCCTTTCCTCCTTCCTTCTTTCTTCCTTCCTTTCTTTTCTCCCTTTCTTTCCTTCTTTCTTTCCTTCCTTCCTTCTTTCTTTTTTCCTCCCTCCCTCCCTCCCTCCCT
>PVHY01026639.1:0-17063 GCA_004024945.1 Uropsilus gracilis
CCAAACTATAAAAAATTAATTTATTAAAATAATTTTAGTCCTTGCAAATAGGGAAAATGATTAAATAATTATTTGGTTAACAGTCTGTTTTCACCCCTCTGGTTATAGACATTCAGGATGTAGCTGTCTGCAAGAATGAAGTGGTCTGCTTACACTCAAGTGGGAAAGTATCACATCTCTCCCTGCTGTCTGTGGAACGCTGTGTGGAACGCCTGCTACGGAGAGGCCTATGGAACCTGGCTGCTCGCACTTGCTGTCTTTTCCAAAATTCTATCATTTCTTGCAGAGTGAGTCAGCGCTTACCTATTTATCAGTTGTCAAAAACCTTCCTTCTTGAAGGATGGTACAACATAGTTGCTTATCTTTAGCTAAGCCTTTTCTATACAGTTTACAGAGAAAGCAACACTAAATCTTCAAAGGAAGCATGGCAGACAAATCTAGGGGTGAGTGGAAAATTAGAGAAAGGGCATGCTTTCATTTTAAAAACAATATTAAATATGCCACCAAATTTCAGACCTTGTTTTAAAGCTGTGTGTATATCATATCTTTTTTTGTTTCGTTTTTTTTTCAAAGAGATTAGGTCTCGCTATGTTGCCCGGGGTTGTCTCCAACCCACCAACTCAAGTGATTCTTAGCCTCAGCCTCTGAGATAGCTGGTATTACAGGCATGCGCCACCACACCCAGTGTGTATCATAACTCTTAATTATATTCTTAATTCCAATGCAGTTCTCATTAAGTCTTTCTGCAGCTTATTGATCCTTTTAAAAGCATCTTTGAGCTTAGTTATACGTTCTATGTTAGACCTCTTGCAGTATATTGATATTTGCATATAGATTTAGTTATTAACTAATTTGTTGAGTTTCTGCTTATTCTTTTATTAGGGAAGGAAGTCATTGAGTTTAGATAAGCTGGAGCATTTGAAATCTCAGCTGGATCTCACAACCTATGGTGATATAATTTCTCAACTGGAAGATTTGATCTTAAAATTTGAACCTTTGGATTCAGCTTGCAGCAGTAGAAGGAGCTCTGTTTCATCACATGTAGGTATTCTCAGTTTTGAAAGGGAGTAAGATTTGTTTGCCTTAGAATTTACTCACTTTAGGATCCCAAAGTTTATCATCCTGTTCTTGTAGATTTGGGGGAGAGAGTGTCAAGAGGGACTTCTTTTCAGCCCTGAGACAGTCCTGTGAAGCTTTCATTTAGAAGTGTCTTAAAGCCCTACTTTGTTTTGTCATATTTATTCTGTACCTTGTTTTGCCTCCAGCACAAGTTAGGTTGCTCTGATACATATTTCTAGGTGCTTTATACTAACCTGAGTAGTATCAGCACAGCTCAGGATTGTCTCATTTAATCCCTATTTTTACTACCAGATTTTATGGAGATAAAATTAAAGAAATACAGTGACATCATGCTGTTTGCATATGAGAGTGAACAAGCTGCCAGAAGCCTTTGCTCATTAGTTCTGCTAAACCATAATTGTTGTTATTGACTAGCTATAGTTAATGTTACTTTCTGTCTTAAGGAGCTATATTGTCCTAGAAAGTAAAGGAAAGTTTACTGTGTGTGTGTTTTTTTTTTTTTTTTGGAACCATTTTAATTTTTAGGAAAGTTTCAGCATCTTGGACTCTGGTATTTATCGTATCATTAGTAGTAGAAGAAGCAGTCAGTCCGATGAGGACTCTTGTTCACTTCATAGCCAAACCTTTTCAGAAGATGAGAAACTGAAAGAATTCACCTTACCTCAAGAAGAGGACCAAACAGGTCAGAGCTATGGCTCACATGCAAATGAAGGTAATGAATTTATCTCTTGTTGTTTGCTCATATAAGGCAGTTACTTTCTGTGACCTCTTGTTTGTCAGGGTTATCTTGTGCATCAATTTACTGTAGAGTATTAATAATTTTTATTATGTTGATAGACATGCCATCCATACCTATATATCTGCTTGACACTAGAAGAGTGGATTTATGTTTAGTTGTGTTGTTAGACTGATATTGGTAAAGTACCTGATTTTGATCATATATCAGCATGCTGAAAAGGTTAAGGAGACCATTAACCAAAAGGGTGGAACAATTTTATCCTGACTAACCAAATTATTTTCCACTAGGGATGAACAGTTGCTACAGTTATGGGGGTCATTACCTTCACTTTTCAGTGTTCAAGTATTCCTGTGACTGAATTGTTGAGAAGACATTCATGGGACTCTAAACTTCCTTTTTGACTTATGGGGATTCAGGGTTAGTAGGAAAATGCAGGTACCTGTGTTTCACATGTGAACCACCCCTTACATCTTGTAAGCTTGTGTTCTGCTCATTTGTATCTGGGTCTCTTGTGATTTTGATATTGATTTTTTTCATTTCCTTTGGTTTATTCATTTCAGAAATAAGTCCCCTATGATTAGACTTTGTTTCTTTTTTGCCTGATTCCATTCATCAGACAATGTTTCTCATGTTCCAGTGGTGTTTGAGACAGATAAGAATGAAACTATTTTGCCCTTCGGCATTCCATTACCATTTCGTTCTCCATCTCCTCTCGTGTCTCTTCAGGCTGTCAAGGAAAGGTAAATTAATTAGTCTTTTCATTTAATCCCATTTCTGATTTTACTTAAGTTGTCACATTGGGTACTTTTGTGCTGAGAATGAAAAGACATTTTAAATTAGAAAAAAAAGAAATCTTTAGGTTATTTTTCTCATATAACCTGTTATATGAAACTGTTAACTTCTCATTTTCATCTTGGGGAATTAGCTTCCTTCTTTGTTTGAATAACTAGATATTTGAGTTGTTATAGATATATTTCCACCCTCCCACCCCCAAAGCAAAAGTTTGAACCTGTTTTTCCCTCATCCTCTTAGTAGAAGGAATTTCCATATAGCATTAATCATTTCTTGATCCTCTCTCAGTTTGGCTCAGAAGAGATCTCCAGAAGTCTTTTGAGCAGTTTCCTGGGACCAGGCTTACCATTTGAGTTTGAGAGAGATTTTGTGTAGCTTTAGTTGCATATCTGAGTCTTACTAGATACAAATTTTGCTTGTTGAGAAGGATATAGTGACTAGTTAGCAGCTGAGTTTTATGAAGAAATTCTTTGTTAATTCTCTGACCATTATGGGCAGGTGATCATCATATGGTCCCTCTTGCCTTCATTGACAGAAACATTGTGGATATAGCTGGAGTTAAAGGCCTTTTCTTTAGTGCTGAATCGAGGCAATTTAGGTAGACGAAGTGAATCCTTTTTATATTGTATTTTTTATATTTAAATCTTACATATCCTTTATGTAAAATATGTAGTTGGTCAGGGAAATATGTCAGTTTCTCTCTCTCTTTTTTTTTTTTTAAAGTCCAGGCTACCTTCCCCAGACTAATGGATCTCTCAGATACGCTAGAAGTCCAATGCTTCCCCAGACTAATGGAAACAGAGTCCTCATGTAAAGAATTTTTCATTCTTTCTAGTAATGATATTTTTTTCATGTTAGTTTGGTATTTGACTTGTAGTGTTTCCAGCTTTGTGCGTAAAACTACTGAGAAGATTGGCACTCTTCATACAAGCCCTGATTTGAAAGTAAGACCAGAATCCAGGGGTGATGAGCAATCATGTGAAGAAGAAGTGGATTCAGTCACCTGCCCAAGGGAGGAAGAGACTGAGTAAGTTCTTGCATATAGATCTGTGTCATCAGCGGCACTGATGACAGTATGCCCAATCTATCTAAACCCATTCACTCTGACCTTCACCATGGTGTCTCAGGGAGTTGTCTGTTGAACTCGGAGAATCAGAGAGCTAAGTCTGTGTAGATTTCAGAGGATCTAACTGTTTGTTTGAAGAAAGCTATGGTTTTCTCCTATAGCAGAAGGCACATGAATGACCCAACTCATTGTTTGTGTAACTTGTGGAAATTGAATACCACAAAATAAGTCTTGAAAGATTATATAAACTCATAACAAGTCTCTTAAAACAAGTCTGTTAAATCAGAGTAAGTCACTAATATTTCTAAACAATGATATGTCTTGTCATAGACCTTGCTATAATATGCTGGTAGTGTAGTCCATGTGTGGGTGGTAACAAAGCCTTGGTTTAACTCAGTGTGAAGTCTCTTGCCCCTAGGGTATCTATCTTAGAGTTCAGAGTATCTGAACATTATTAGAGACAAATGAGTTCGGCATCACCCAGGAATTGAGAGAGACTCTCATGCCCAATTTATTAGGGTTAACAGATAAAATGAAGGGTATGTTATCTTCAGAAAAACTTAAGGAATTCATGTGCTCAGGAAAAAATGTAGATATTGTTGTAGCAGTTAAGGCAGCCTTCAGCTTGACCTCTGCACACCTTTCCAGCCTCATCTCCAACTACATCCTTCTAAGCACTCAAATTTCAGTCCTGTCAGAGAATTTGATGTGTATTAACACCTTACTGCCTTCTTCATCCTATTTCTTCCACCTGCAGAATTTCCACCCTCCATTTTTCCTATCACAAGTGTCTCCTTCATAAGAAAGTTTCATGTGCCTATTTAAATACTCATTCTTTTATGCTTTCCTAGCAGTTTGTGCTGCTTTTTATCACTTCTTTTATTTGCTTTTATCATCTATATAGTTGTGTGCATGCCTTTCTTTTGACTAGAGATTACTCATCTTAAAACCATCTACTTATTTATTTTTTCAATAGTAGAAATCTAGTTTAATGTAATATTAGTAAAATATATGTTTAATATATAGAGAAAGAATGAAAATGTAGTAGCTTCATTTTGCAATGATGAACTTTTTCAAAGCAGCTTCAAACATAGACAAGGTTTAATTTGACCTCTGAACATAGGAGTAGATGACTTTGATCAATGCCATAGAGAAGATCCCTCACTCAGGTGTCTTCCCTGAATTTAGTTCACAGACAGTATTGAATTTAGAGGGAATGAAAATTCTCTCTTTCTGTGTGACCAATCACTGCATGCTAAAAATATCACTAGAAATGTGAGCATATTTGTGGGATTTGGACGTGTTAGATGATGTTACTGATAATCTCATTTTTAATAATAATTTTATTTATTTATATGTTTATTTTACATCATAGTTGTATTCCCTGGGGTTCTCCCACCACCATGTCACCTGTGAACTGTCATTCTGATCCTCCGTGCTTGTCCCCTCCCTGACCGCTTCCACTGCCACCCCCCTCCATCTGTATGCTTTAGTTTGGTTGTTAGCTTGTTTTGACTTTTCTTCTTGACCTTTTGTTTTCCCTATACCCATCTATAAATGAGACTATCTGGTTTCTGTCTTTTTCTTTCTCATTTATTTCCGCTAATATGATTCCTTCTAGGTCCATCCATGTTATCACAAATACTTCAAACTTATCATTTTTAATTAAAGAATAATATTCCATTATTTCATTGTGTAAATATAACACATCTTTTTCATCCATCCTCTGTTTCAGGACATTTGAATTGTTTCCATATCCTTGAAATTGTAAATAATGCTGCAATAAACATTTGAGTACAGGTGTCCTTTTATATTAATGTTTTAGTCTCCTTCGGGTAGATTCCCAGAAGAGGATTTGCTTGGTCAAATTGTACTTCCATTTTCATTAGTTTGAGGATCCTCCACACAGCTTCCCAGTATGGCTGGACGAGTTTGCATTCTCACCAGCAGTGTAAGGGTGTTCCTTTTCTACATCCTTGTCAGCACTTTTGCTTTTTTTTTTTTTTTAGACTAGGTCTCGCTATTTTTACCCATGGAACCGCACACTCATGTTGCCTAAGGTAACACGGACTCGAGCAATCCCCAGCCTCAGCTTCCCAGGTAGCTGGGATTACAGGCATGCGCCACCATGCCCAGCTATTTTTTGGGACTAGGTCTCACTGTGTTTCCCTGAGTGGGACTCGAACCATGATCCCTAGCCCCAGCCACTTCATAGGCTGAAGCTTACGGGCACGAACCACTGTATCCACCTTTTTTTTGTGTCATTCTTACTGTTTTTTTTTTTAATGTGCCATTCTTACTGGCGTAAAATTGTATCTCATTTTGATTTCAATTTGCAGTTTCCTGATTACTAGTGATGTTAAGTATTTTTTCATGTGCCTTTTGGAGAAATGTCTTTTTAGTTCTTCTCCCCATTTTTTGAGTGGGCGTTTTGCTTTTTTTTTTTTTTTTTGAGACTAGGTCTCGCTGCTTTTGCCTGTGGAACCGCAGGCTCACATTGCCCAGGGTAACACAGACTCAAGCAATCCCCAGCCTTAGCTTCCCAGGTAGCAGGGATTACAGGAGTGCGCCACCACGCCCAGCTGTTTTTGGGGACGAGGTCTTGCTACATGCCCCTGGCAGGACTCGAACCGCCATCCCTGGCCCTGGCCACGGCTTCCTAAGCTGCCGCTTACAGGCATGCGCTACCATGCCTGGGCACTTTTTGCTTTGTTTTGTTAAGTTTTGCGAGTTCCTTTGTGAGGCCATGTACTTATTTTTATGCTTATTACTTGTCTCATGTAATAGCGTTAAGTGTAATACCTGCTACTTAACACTCAGAATATTTGCCTAAGAATACTCTGACCCCCTCTCCTTTGATACTTTTCAAGAGGAAAAAAAGAAGTAACTAATCAACCTCCAGAAGATGACAAGTTCCAGGGACTCAAAATAGCAACAGAAGAAGCAATGTGAGTCTTTAAAAATGAGAAATTTTTAATGAGTGGGAATGATGATTTGAAACTATAAATAGTGGTCCTGAGTCAGTGGGACAGAGGTAGTCTCATTTGGAATTGAATTTAGAATTCAGATCAAGAATTAGTACAAAGTTAATGTATTGTCTTTATTGTCATCTTGTAAAGCTATTTGTTATTTAAAGAGTTAAAGACTAATATTTATCAGATAATTACATTGTATACCTTACGCTTATTTAGCATGAAATAATTTGTATTTTAAAAAATGCATGAAACTCTAATTTCATACTTATCTGTTTTATATAGGAGAAAACTACAGGACCCATTGGTTTTATTTGAACCCAAGTCTCTGAGAATGGTTTTGCAGGAGTGGCTATCACAGTTAGAAAACACTTTTGCAAAGGATTTTCTAGGCATTTCAGATACTGACAACTCATCAACAAAATCAAACCAGGATGTGCTATTGCTTGATGAATTAAAAAAGGGAATATTAGATGAAGAGAATGAAAAAGAACAAAGGAACTTTTTAGGCAATGAAGATACTGTTGATCAAACAGCATATGAATCTGTAAGTAGTCAGAGTGAGCCCTTGGATGACTTTTTTCAAGTATATTCTCCTTGCATCATAGCAAACCGTCTTCAGAAGGAGCTGGCTGAATTGACAACATTATGTTTAGAATTGAATGTATTGAATTCTGGCATCAAAAGCATAAGTGGACATATGGACCACACTTTACAGCAGTCCTCGCCTGAAATTCTGACTTGTCAGTTCCTAAAGAAGTACTTTTTTCTCCTGGACCTGAAAAGAACAAAAGAGAGTATCAAATTTAGTTATACCACCAGTCCTTTGGTTTGGGACACTTTTATAGAAGGATTGAAAGGTAATAATAATCGGATTGCCTTACTAAAGAAAAATTGGTATAGAGGACAATAATAGCATCTTGGTACTTTTATGTTAAAGCAGTGATTGAAATAGATAATCACCTTTGTTGCGGTTCCACTCAATTTAATTCTCTATGGTTTTTCATACATTAGTTTAATTTGCAATTGTATTATTAAAAAAATGAGTTTCCTTTCTCTCACTATCATATTCAAAAAATGAATTAGCAATCTTGAAGCTGGAGTTAAAATCTTCATAAATGCCCATATATGAAACTATCACATAATTTACTGATATGGAAATAATATAGACCACTTATTGAGTACTTTAATGTGTGCCAGATATGCTAAACACTTCACAGGGTCATTTTATTCCATCCTTCTAACATTTTTTCAGAGCAGATGATAGTATTATTCCATTTAGTTGGTGAGGAAACACACCAACTAAATGTGTGTTTCTGTGGTTAGGAGCACAGAGAGGTTTTAATAGACAAGTAGGCTAAACTGCTGTAATAAACATAATTCAAATCTAGCAGAAGTTATTTTCTTGTTCATCTCTATCAGTCCAGGACAGATTTTTTTTTTAGGTCAGTGGGTAGCCCTTTCCTTGTGGTAATAACAGAACTCCACATTCTGGTTTTTTTTTTGTTGTTGTTGTTTGTTTGTTTGGTTTTGTTTTTAATTTCTTTCACCATTAATTCCTTTTAATTCCTTTCACCCTTAAGGCCAGAGATTGAGATTGAGTTGCAGTGTGCAGAGGAAAGATTTTAGAAGGAGCAAACATGCTTGCTCTTTTAGGCCAGGTAGTAACCTACTTTCTTCCATTTATACTCCATTGCGTGAGCATTCTATGACAGGATTCCTCCTTTCTGCAAAAGAAACTGGAAAGTGTAACCTATCTAGATGTTTAGGAAATGGATATTGGCAAAGAATGTGTCTGCTTCAGTGGTTTTGGCTTATAGTCACTAATTCATAGTTTATGGAAAAATCACACTGTTTGCTACGCTCTTATAGAAAACCAACTGTCATACCCCAGTGACTATTGCGTAATCCTTCCTATTTCATGGCTCCATCTTTTTGAGAGTGAGTTTTCTTAATTCAAAATTATGCTTGAATAAAAGGTGACCTGTTTCTAATACTTGATTTGGACTTTAAACAAACTTCACTAATTAATATAAGTGAATAGTCACAATTAGAGATACATTTTTGTATTACTGACTTAATGATCTCTTAGTTTTCTAGGAATGTGCATCTATATAATGGTTCTATTTCAATTTACACTTAGCAGTTAAAAGCATAAGTAATGACTAATTTTTTTCTGCACTGAGATAGACTATCTTTTCAGTGAAATAAGAAAAGTTGTTTCTCTCAAATAAGTTCAAATGTTTGCCATTACTACTTTCTGGAAATTTGCTTAGATGTCATATCTAACCCTGGTCACAGTAAAATAGCAGAAAAGAGTCTCCATCATTCTCCATTACCAGAGCTGGCTGATGCATGTATGTGGACAGTTTGAGGCAGTGAAGCTGCCTTCTTGAATTTAGGTGTCTAAATTTGACTTAGTTCCCACCCAGTAAAGCTTTCCTTCACTTCTCCGGCTCAAATGGAGGGCATCCTCCTCCAAATTCCTTAAGTACTTACTGTGTGATACAGTTAAGTAGGAAATAGTGAAACTGTTATTTAAAAAACAACTTTTATCAATTGGCCCTCTTTTTTATAAAACTATATAATTTCTGAAATACAACTTCACCCCTTGACATTTGCACAGGCTTCACTCACATACCACCAAAGTTCCAGTGCCACTACGCTATCATATCACCTTTCCTTCTTTTTTTCCTTCTCCCCTCTGGTAACCACCATGGTTTTCAGAATCTTAAGCATTATTTTTGTTGTGTTTTGCCAGTTTATTCCACAAATGAGTGAAACCTCCCATAATTGTCTTTCAATTTCTGACAGGAAAATTATTTTTAAAAAACTGATTATTCAAGATTAAAGATTGGTTCTTTAGAGATGGTCTGTTGAACTTTGAACACACTTTACCCATCAAATGATGTTGTAATTGTGGAAAACAACTTTTGTTCCTATTCTTTGGAAATTGTCTTCTGAGCCAGTTGAAAACTCGTTTTACTTTAGATTCATATATATATATATATATATATATATATATATATGTTTAACTACAGGTATTCTCAATTAGATTATCACTCACTTTACTACACTTGGCTTTAAATTATTTGACTATTTCCCCAAAGAAAATTCTCTCTTTAGAAGAGGATTTGTTATAACATGTTTTTAAAAAATAGATTAAATATTTTAAAATTAATTTTATTCTAAAATACATCATGTTTTTTTTTTTCTAGAAAAAAAAGAAAACAAATTTGATGATGGTAGATATATAGCTTCACATATATTCATTTCTTGAAGAATAATCCCTTTTGTATTATCTGTTCCTTTATCTTGTTTAAAACTTGCCATGTGCTTTATCTGTACATCTTTAAACATACAGATTGCATGTTGTTCTTTTTTAGCTCCTGCAGCACTTAGAAGTATTGGACTTTGCACAATGGTGCCTGACTAATGTCTACTAAATGCATGTGTTCATGATTAAATATTTCCAACTATGAGATGAAGGGAAAGAATGTATTTTATCTTTCAGAAATGGCAAGTTCTAATCCTATATATATGGAAATGGAAGAAGGAGACCTACCAACAAGATTAAAATTATTAGATGACTCAGTTCCTTTTGATAGTCCTTTGTTGATTGCTTATGCTGCACGGTAAGTTTTCTTATATATTGTTCATATGAACTAAAGCACATGCATTTTTTTAAAAATTTATTTGTTTGTTTGTTTCAGTCACTAAAGTTTTACTGAATTACATGTTGGGCAATTTTTGTTTCTAATAGGTACTTAGATAATGTACCCAAACATATTATCTCACTATATCTCACTGAAATTAGAAACTTGTTTTTAAATGCAGATTGTATGAGAAGTTTGGGGAATCTGCCCTTCGATCCTTCATCAGGTTTTACCCATCCATTTTGCCTTCAGATGTCATGCAACTTTGTCATCATCATCCTGCTCAGTTTTTGGCCTATTTAGACAGTCTGGTGAAATCAAGGCCTGAAGATCAGTGGTGAGAAGGCGAGAGTGTTCACTGGCTCTCCTTTTGGCAAGACATTGTTTCTCTTGTATAACTATCATGGTATTATTATGGATGTATCTCTTCTGCTGTGGAGGAAGAGAATTTTGGCTATCATGTACCTTTCATTCACAGTTCAGTGCATACACCACAAACTTCTCACGCTTAGATTCTCCAATCTTAAGTGTCAAGTTAAACTTCAGGGTCTAGGCTAAGACACATAAATTTCCTTGTTATCTTTGTGCCAGTAACTGGATTCACTGCCACCTTTTTGCTGATATCATTTTGTGAGTGGATTTCAATTCCAACTCTTTACCTCATTTCCTATATCCACGTAGCCCTCCATGCACATACCCTTTGGATATTGAGACAGGCAACTTCCACCTCTTGTTGATTAATTTTTGCCATCAAGTTTTTAAATTTCCCAACTTGACCCCAAACCCCCACTGCTTTTTTCCTTTTCTGGTTTCTCTCTTTGCCCTTTGGTGTTTTTATTATCTAGGCTCCAACTATTCACTTTAAAAGACAAACATGTACTATTTCTAGACATTTCATGACAGAAAGGCTTCACCTTATTTCAGTCACGATATGAATGCTTAATAACATCTTCATGACTTCATATTTTATCTTCCTTTCTCAGTATGAAGATTGGTGATTCTTCTCAACTCTTTCCTAGGCCATCCTTCCTTGAGTCTCTTCTACAACCAGAGTCTTTAAGATTGAATTGGCTGCTTTTGGCACTGTCCCATGATGCGCCCCCCTGCATAAGCACTATGGATGATGAAGGAAATCCCAGGTATACTAGGAGTCCTCTTTCTAAGCTCTGCTGTTTCTTTAGAAACATAAAACATTCTGGGATTACTTCAGAAACAGCTATAGAAAAAAATAACTTTAAGCTAGAGGGGGAGAGGGGAGAGAATTGGGGGAGATAAAGAGAGAAGAGAGAGAGAGAGAAAGAACACATGTATTTTCTTCTTAGAAATTTGCCAAGATTTTCTAGATATAGTATGATTTTGGTTTTTTGTTTTTTTTAAAAACAATACTTTTAATTCCGTTTTTTTTTGTTGTTGTTGTTGTTGTTTGTTTGTTTGTTTGTTTTTGAGACTAGGTCTCACTTTGTTGCCTGGGGAACTGCAGGCTCATGTTGCCCGGGGTACCACAGACTCAAGCAATCCCCAGTCTCAGCTTCCCAGGTAGCTGGGATTACAGGCGCACACCACCCCGCCCAGTTGTTTTTTGAGACTAGGTCTTGCTGTGTTGCCCCGGGTGGGTCATGGACTCAAGCGATTCCTAGTCTTGGCCTCGCTTTGGATTTTGTGATTAAAGGCACGCGCCACTGCGCCCGGCTCTAATTCAGTTTTTTTTTTTTTTGAGACTAGGTCTCGCTATTTTTGCCTGTGGAGCCGCAGGCTCTCATTGCCCGGGGTACCATGGACTCAAGCCATCCCCAGCCTCAGCTTCCCAGGTAGCTGGGATTACAGGCACGCGCCACCACGCCCAGCTATTTTTTTGGAACTAGGTCTTGCTACAGGCCCCAGGCGGGACTCGAACCGCGATCCCTAGCCCCAGCCGCTTCATAGGCTGAAGCTTACAAGCACGAGCCACCGTGCCTGGCTAATTCAGTATTTTTAAAGATACTGATATTGTAGCATATCGGAAATGTTCCCTGTATTTTCCTCCAGGAAACACTTTTTTAAAACCTCTCAAATGCTTACTTGTATGCCTAGACAAAAGATCTGGAAGAATATACAGTGGCTATTTGTGAATGAAAGAATTATGGGCCTTTTTGGATTTTTTTTTTGATTACCTAAAATGTCTAAGTTTTTAAATGATTAAGTAATAGAGGAAAAAATAGCTTTTTAAATTTATTAGAGTCAAACAGAAAACTTTGAAAAATATAATAATGGGTGAACAAATTCATTTATATTTTTATCTACTAGATGACTGAAAAGTATTTCGTAGGATTTATTTTCTATCTAATTTACTGAAAGTTTTCCATTTCACAGGCCTCATTCACACTTGTTTTCCTGGGGTTATAGTCAACTGATCCTTAATCTAGTTAAACTTCCTGCAGATTTTAAAACCAAAGAGAAAATGACTAACATTTGTAGGTCTCATGGGTAAGTGAAATTTTTCTTAGAGCTAAAATTAAGATTCCTTTCAGATATTTCAGTTTTAGTCATTAACTTTCTAAGTAAGGGACTAAATTGGAAATTCTATCATTTGGAAATTCTCTTTGTTATATAAAAGTATCTTTTTAAGTGATAGCAAACATCTTTTTCTCTTGAAATTTTATTTTTCTGGTATAAGATACTAACCCTTGCTAATTCCCCTCTCCTAGTTGCTAACCCTAGTTCTTAGGCTTGTAGGTGTAGATTAAGCACCAGGCTGTGTGATATAAACAGTATTAATTTCAGGGTTTCCCAGAATGAAGAGCTCAGAATGAGTTCAGTAGATTTACTGGTGAGGAATTTAGGGAGGAAGTGAGACTTTGAAAGTAAGCCCTGAAGGCTGAATAGGACTTGTAATTAATTATAAGGGACCAAGAACAGGGCAAGTGAATTGGGAAAAGAAAGAAGCAGCAAGAGTAAGGGCAAGGAATACTGACATTGCTCTCATAGTAGTTATTTATTACCTGATGATGTTATCTTATGACTCCACCTGGGAATCGGTGACTCCATTTTGGGAATATGTACTGTCTTTTTCCTCATAATACTTAATTCACACAGTCATAGGTACTTGATATATATATATATATATATAGCATATATATATAGCATAGCAGGTCCTCCAATAACTTCATTTTGTTCAGTGTTCTATCATAATGTCAATGAAAAAAATATAATTCCGGATGATACTGAACAGAGTTATGTTATTGAACAGAGTTTGAAGCTTTACTTTTGTTATAGTCATTTTGCTTAAAGTTGTAGTTTTCAGGAATCCATTGATGTTAAGCAAGGATTGAGAGTATTTTTCATTGATAATGAAGAATAAGATTAGTCATGTGGTCATGATATCATGACATGATGTAGTACCTTGAAAGCTGGTCAAAAGAATTTAGTATCAGTAAAGACCCTTTAGACTTTTTGGTATGAAAATGACATGATAAGAATGGAACTTTTTGGAGATCATTTTTGGTATTATATCTTGGAAGCAGCTGGGAAGTTGTTGCAGTAAGTCAGTTATGATCAAATTGACAATGGGATAGCAGCAGAAACCCATCCAAGGGACAGAAAATGCAGCAGGACTTCTAGACTAGTGGATAGAGCAAATGAAGATGGTGGAAGAGTCATTTGCATATTCATAAGAAACTAATTTTGTTTTGAATGTAAAAGTTTATGAAATGTATAAACAAATGTTTCTTAATTGGTTCTTGGCTTCAAATGTCAGTATTTATCACTAGCTTTTATTTTTTTTCCTTAAATGTGATAGATTGGGGATGTCTAATAGGGTCTCCTATGATGGTAATATTCTCCTCCACTGTTCATTTTGGTGACCAATAGCCATACACGGCCTTTGAGAACTTGAAGTATAGATTGAGCAACTGAAGAACTGACTTTTGGTTTTTTTGTTTTTGTTTTTGTTTTTTTGAGACTAGGTCTCACTATTTTTGCCCGTGGAACCATAGGCTCTTGTTGCCCGGGGTACCACAGACTCAAGCAGTCCCCAGCCTCAGCTTCCCAGGTAGCTGGGATTACAGGCACATGCCACCACACCCAGCTATTTTTTTGGAACTAGGTCTCGCTACGGGCCCCAGGCGGGACTCGAACCGCAAGCCCTCGCTCCGGCCGCTTCATAGGCTGAAGCTTACAGGCACGAGCCACTGTGCCCGGCCCTAGAACTGACTTTTGAATTTTATTTGCCTTTAATTAACTTAAATTTAAATCGATATGGCTAGTATCTACTATACTAAACAATATACCTCCAGATAAATTCACTACCTTTTATTCCTTTCTTTAAAGTTTCTGGCCTGGCTATCTTATGCTCTGTTTGGAACTGGGGAGAAGAAGAGAGGCCTTCACCACCATTGTGTATTTGAATGATATGAGTCTGATGGAGGGAAACAATGGTATGTAAGTCCCAACTGGTTACTTGGTTGTATTTTAGAAGTCATTCCAAAAAAAAAGAAAAAGAAGTCATTTCCAGACTTTTCAAGAAAGATATTTGGTGAATAATTTAGTCATTTTTTATATATAATGGTCTAGCTAGACCATTTATAGAATTTATAGAATTCACATAGAAGTCACATTTATAGAATTATTTTTTCTTTTTTAATAATCTGTGCCACTTGGTATTTTGTGAAACCATAATTAGAAATAAACTTTAGGTACCTTCTAAATTTTAATTATCCCATACTGTTTGCTAGGTACTATCTGCTTTCCCATTGGCTGTTTATTTTTATTTTTATTTTTTCGAAACTAGGTCTCACTATTTTTGCCCATGGAACCGCAGGCTCATGTTGCCCAGGGTACCACAGACTCAAGCAATCCCCAGCCTCAGCTTCCCAGGTAGCTGGGATTACAGGCACGCGCCATCACACCCAGCTATTTTTTTGAAATTAGGTCTCGCTACGGGCCCCAGGTGGGACTCGAACCGTGATCCCTAGCCCCAGCCGTTTCATAGGCTGAAGCTTACAGGCACGAGCCACCGTGCCTGGCTCCCATTGGCTGTTTAAATGAGATCACAAACCCTTGTGATAGTTACTATTATATCTATTTTTTGGAAATTATTACAGTCCTGAGAGAGGACAGTTAGTTCCCCAAAGTCATCAGTTAATTTCGGAGCTGGTGTTCAGACCCAGACTTCATGATCTCTAAAGATTGTGCTTAATTAGCTGCTTCTCTCTACCTTGTGTTGTTTTTTCACATAGCTGGAAGTGAGAGATCACTTAGATTAACGTCAAGTGAAGTAATTATCAGATTTCCTGGGATCTTAACAGGTGTTTAGATGCTGTTAAAAATTTTTACTTTTCATAAATTCAAGACAGATAAAATATCCATCAGAAGGCCAGAACTGACATTTGGGAGTCCATCCTGCACTCAGAGACATGGCCGAGGCTTGTTCTGTAGTTTTGCTTTATTGATTTCAGTGCAGAGGTGCCAGCAACTTGACATCAAGATCCTTCAGTGTGACCCACGGCCTTTTTTTTTGGTTGGCAAGGAAGAGGGACTATTAGAGCAAAGAAGCCAGTAAAAGGGCTTAGCTTCAGATAACCGTACCAGTGTTACTGAGCTCACCTTTGTGTCAGAAACAGAATAAGAGAGTAGTTTTGTAGATCTAGAACTACAGACATGCATCACTTCTGAAAAATCACCAGAAAAGATAAACTGGCTTATGTTTCTAAAGTTTTAACACAATGTTTGTTATCAAAAAAATGGAAAGCTCAAGAAGCAAAAAAGAAAACATATTTATTAAGTCATTATGCTATTAAATACCTGAACTCTATTGTAATACAGTACCTATGTCAATTATATTTTAATAAAATTGAAAAAAAAGTATCACTTAAAATCCTCCATAGTCAAATAAAAGTACCCTTATTATTTCATTAATATAATGATAACTGCTTACCAGTGGTAAAGGGAGGACCTTTTTTTTTTTTACATTAATTCACAGATGTGTTTATTTCTAAAATACCAGAGCATGTCAATAATTAGCTATTCTTTCAAGATTTAAGGGTTCCTCTATTTGTTGAACAAAGGGATAAACAAAATAAATACAAGAAGACAAGCTTGATTAACAGCAAAAGAGTGTTAATTTTTTTTTAAAGAGAAATACTAAGTTTTAATATATTCATATTAGCCTATGGCATAAATTCTGACACATCACTCAGTCCCTGCAATATAAGTACATAGATATTACCAACAAAATAGTGGGGAGGACCTTTTTTTGACCCTTGGTTCATAGTTCAGATTAACTACACTCCAAGGCATGTTGATTTTGCTCCCAAATATATAGTTTATATCTAAGCTGTTCCACCCCTCTCACTCTTGTCCTGGCTATTTGCCAGGAGATTACTGTAACAACCTCCTAATTGTCATCTGGTTTCCAATCCTACTCACCTTTAAGCAGTTTCTCTTGGTAGCTCAAATAGTTCTTTTATTTATTTATTTTTTTGCACTTCCAGTCATTTCTTTTTATTTACAGTTTGTGTTCAATGCAAATCAACTCCATAACATGAGAAGTTACTATGAATCAAAGCATAAATATACAAACACAATATACAATCCAAAATCGATGTACAGCATTCAGGTAGGAAACAAAAGGGAGTGTTCATTCACACACACAGTAGCTTGAGATCTGCTGAGGCTGGGTGTTCCCACGTGAGTTTCTAAAGATGGAAAAAGGACTTTGGTAATCAAGACTACTGTGGCCGTCTTAGATATTGGAATGTCTTAAGCATCAGTGTGTGACCATG
>PVHY01026640.1:0-17069 GCA_004024945.1 Uropsilus gracilis
TTCCCGCAGTTATCACTTGATTAACAGTCCTGAGAAATCCAAGCCTCTTCTGTTTTTAGTAATCAAGATTCTAATTAGGGAAACACCTAAAGGCATATGATTCCTGGGAACTTGATCCCCCTGAAATCAGCTGAAGGAGAAAGCCCGAGCTTTCTCAGCTAGACACATCTCTTGAGTTATCGAAAACAAAATTCTTTCAAATTGCCCTTTACCCCAAGGAAGGAAGGAGTGTTTCGGAATTGTCAGAGGCCTAAACCTTAACGTGAAACCCTTCACAAGCCTAAGGCAGCTTCTGTGGGCTTCAGCACCGGCGAATTGTTGGTTATGTGAATTTCCTATTTGAAAAATAACTTGTATCTTCCACATCTCGTGGTCCCGTGCACTTAAGGGGATTCAAAGACATGTATTTGTGAGTCAAAACGTACACATCTTTAAAAGACTAAACTTGGAAACGAACGTTGTCTCAGTGTACACTAGTGATTGTCATCACAGTCCTCAGCTACTATCAGTGAGCCTAGGAAGTCCTCGGTTGTCACCCGCACGCTTAAGAATGGGGGGGGGGGGCGGCTGTTTGAACCTGAGAGGGAGCAGTTTAAGGATGTTAGAGAGAACTTTGCACAGTAGATTACAAGCATCTGTAAGTTTGTAGCCTGAAGAGATTCCTGTGGAAAAACAATGACGGCCACAGGAGGAAATTTAAATACCTATTCACAGGCTCCATGAAAACAAGCAAGTGGAGTGTTTCCAGCATCAACTGTAAATGTATATGTACTTTATGGTAGTGCCAGCGGTGGCCCGTTGCTTTTACAACTTCTTTTACAGTCTTCATTACTTCGGAAAAAGCACAGCTGGCACGGTTTTAGCTTCTGAAGGAGGTAAATTAAAATATTGACCTCCGGGCCTACACAAACAAGCAACTCCTAATTTCCTCATCTCTTGAGCTAACAGGAAACAAACACCTACTAAGGGCAAGGCAGGACTCGTTTCATTTCTCATGAGAAATTGCCCTGGCACCACTTCTTGTCTGGGCCCTGTCACCAGGACAGGATGGGGGACCTGGGATGTTTCTCGGCCACTGAGGAAGGGGCTGAGCAAGGGGACTGAGAGAGGGGCAGGCAGACAGGCACACGAGCCTTCTAGTACCCCACGAATCTTCAAGCTCTGGTGGTCTCTCACCTCTTTGATAGTCATGGAGCTGCTGGCGGTTTCCTCCACTTTTACCTCTGCTTCAGCTCAGGTGTGTCATCATACTCTTTGGGCCCAGGTGACCATCACTGCAGGTTCCGTGCCCCATGCACACGTTCCCAGGCGCCTCCTGCATGAACACAATTAAGGCTGCAGGTGGGAGCCAGGGGCTGGTGACTAAAATGTTTGCACTCATTTATCCCCCAGGCAGGAACTCTCTCAGCCACGCCCCCTCAGGAGCTTGACTGAAAGTCACACCATTGAATGTGGCAGAAGGACAGGCTGCAGAAAGTATGTTGGGATAGCTCCCATCCATGGCTTATACCTTTGTGAGGCCAGTTAAAAAATTATTATATAATGATGCTGATTATTACTCTGCAGCCACGTGATACGAAAGTGCAGCTAGTGATTAACTCCAGTGAATCAGAACTATCCGTTCTCATAATGAACCACAGTCTGTTATATTCACATAATTTGCTCAATAAACATCCTCTCACTGTGCGAAGACTGAACGTACAAAGATAAAGACATGAAGGTGGCCATGCTGATCCCATAGGGGAAATTACCCATGAGCATCCTAACACAGGGGATATTCAGTGGATGATGGCTATCTGCCCCTGCTTTGGGGGCTCCTGTTCTGGAAGGGCCTTCTGGCAATGTCCGGGCCTAAGGTGAATATTAAAGCTTCATGAGCAGGGAGAGAGCCGTATGGGTGGAGCAGAACAGCATGAACAGAACTGCAGAGGCAAGTGCCAAGAAGTGGGGCCTGGAAAGATAAGGAACAAGACTCGAGAGAGGTGGGGGCAATCTCAGAGGCTCCTGTGTGCCAGGGAGAAGGTCAGACTCCCGACTGTGGTAGCTGGGCTTGTCATGCTGTGCATAGATGGGAAAAGAGCATTTTTTCCTAATTTGCTATTTTTTCGTTTTTTATATTAATAACTTTTTTCTTGTAATTTTCCTTTTTAAAAAAATTGATTGCATATATATGTGTATATTTTTTACATTGTTGTCTTCCCTGAGGTTCTCCTGTGACCTTGTCACTTGCGAACCATCATTTTATTCTCTTATGCTCATCCTTCCCCTGATTGACCCCCCCTTGCTCTATGCTTCAGTTCTGCTGACAGTTATAAATTTTCTTTGTTCTTTTCGTTTGTTTTTCTTATATCCCACATATAGATGAGATAACCCAGTATTTCTCTTTATCTTTCTGGTAACATGATTCCTTCTAGGTTCATCCATGTTGCCACAAATGAATCAAATTTGTCTTTTTTTGATTGGTAAATAATATTCCATTGTGTACATAGACCACAACTTTCTGATCCATTTGTCTGATTGGGGGCATTTGGGTTGTTTCCATATCCTGGCTCTTGTAAATAGTGCTGCGATAAACATCCACGTACGGGTGTCCTTTTGAATGAGTGTTTTGGTGTCCTTTGGGTGGATTCCCGGAAGTGGAATTGCTAGAACAGATAGTTGTTCCATTTTTAGTAGTTTGATGGTCCCCCACACAACTCTCCATAGTGGCTGGACCAGTTCGCATTCCCACTAGCAGTGTTGAAGTGTCCCTTTCTCTCCACATCCCATGCCAGCACTTGTTGCCTGTCTTTCTGATACGGGTCTAATTCACTCTTTGGACCCATCTGCTCCCAGAAGGCTTAAGGTGTAAGAGTCAAGGTAAAACCAGACTTACAAAGTGCCGGCGTTGTTTAGTGAAACCCGTGGCCTCCAGTAGGAAGGGCCACCAGTGTCTGGCACCAGCAGCTGCAGAGATTTGAGCTATTTTTAAATCCCGAAAACATGAAAGAGGGCAGGAAAGCGAAGCGGAGATAGATCCTACTAAGTGCGAGGTGAGAGGATTTGGCTTGGAACCTGGCTTTGTGTTTCTTGGAAGCCAGATATAAAAGGAAACGGGTTGGGTCACATCCTTGGCTTATTCTGGTGAGATCAAGTATTTGACGAAAGAAGATGTTTTCTTTCTAGAACTAACTCAGGGCAGGATTTACCCCGTGAGTTCTCTTGAAAACAGTTCTGAGGTACCTTCAGTGATCTTTCATGGACAACTCCAGAAATGCGCACATGGTGGTTACTGGACAATGACAATCTTGTTGCCTTGGGTGGAAACTCCCCAGGGTTGTCAAATCTGTAGAGACCATCCATCCCTCTTACTACAGCTTCATTTTCCAAGGTTTTGATTATTCATAGTCCACCATGGCCAGGAGACATTATCTACAAATTGAGTATTTTCAGAGAGAGACCATATTTACACAACCGTTAACGTATATGGTTATAATCATTCTGTTTTAATTTAGTTATTGTTGTTAATCTCTTACCATGCCTGATTTATTATTTTTTGCAGCTGTATTTTGTGTGATCATAGTCTGTGCAATCCAACCACTGCAAGGGTCTAGTCAGAGTCATGCGTCTGTCGCCACCAGTGATCTTAGAACATCTTCATCATCTCCAAAAAAGACCCTGCACCCTCCAGCATCATCCACCCCTCTCCCTTGTACCCCGTTGTGTTCAGCTCGCCAGACCCCTCTGTCTTCTGCCTCAGTAGATGTGCTCTGCTGGCTTTTCCTGGGAAGGGAGTCAGCTCACAGGACACCTCTAATGCCCGACTCCTTCCACCGAGCTGACTGTTACGTGATGTTTTGCGTGTCAGGACTTCCCTTCTTTTTATCGTTCAGGCCTTGTGGCTCTCTAGCACATCTCTTTATCTTGGATATATCCACACGGGATAAACAACCCAGTGGTCTCCTGGCTCCAGGCATCTGGGGAACTCTTGGCATGTACCTCCTGCAGACCAGGAGGCTGCTGGAGTTTTCCATTAGTGTTACAAGGGGAGGCTCCCAGGGAGGCAGGACAGCTGGCTGGAGTGGACAGAGCTGGACCCATGAGCAGGAAAAGACCTGACTGTCCACTGAGCCACGTCCCTGTTCCTGTGGCCATGGGGTGGAGGCCCCCTTGGCAGGAAGCATGTGCGAAGGGAGCCAGCAGGTATTTCAGCTTTGCAGCAAGAGCAGGTTAAGGCTCACGCTCCTCTTGTCCCAGACAGCAGGCGCGGGGCATGATGGTCCCTGCTGCTGATGCAGAGCCTGGGCTGACCCACCAGCCAGTGAAGACTTCAGCGGCTTGAGACAGAAGGTGCGCTTGGGTAGGAAGAGTGTGGCCCTCGAAGTCGGGAAAAGCGATTCAGATCCCAGCCTGGCTGTTTACTGGTGACGTGATTTCAGAAGTTAATTTTTCTTACCCTCAGTGGGATATTCTCACCTGCTTTGTCTGAGCTGCTTTAACCATCGAGATGAGGTATGTAGACAGAGGTATAAATGGCATCAAGCATCGTGTTCACTCAGTGCTTCACACACATGGTTTCCCTTATTCTTCAAAGCCACTCTCTGTGGGACATTGTGGACTGGCACCTCATGGGTACTTAGGCGTGCCAGCTGCAGTAATGAGATGATTCAGTACAAGCTAGAGATCCCCGGCACCCTGGGAACTCAGGCCTGGCACGGAGATTGGCAAACCTTTGTCCACGGGCCAAATCTGGCCTGTTGGTTGTGTTGGACTTGGTGAACTAAGAAAGGCTTTTACATATTTAGATGGTTGAGAAAAGCCAGCTGCAGTGGTGCACGGCTTTAATCCCAAGCCTAGGATGGGAGGCTGAGACTGGGAATCTCTTCCCAGGTTTGAGTCCGTAGATTCAAGTCCCACCCTGGGCAACATAGTGAGACCTTGTCTCAAAAAAAAAAAAAAAAAAAAAAGTTGAGAAAACAGAAGAGGAATATTATATACCTGTGAAAAGGACATGACCATCAGCGTCCATGGATAACATTTTACTGGCACACAGCCAGGCCTGCTCATTCATGCAATATCTCTGCCAGCTTTCACAGCAGGAGGGCAGAGCTGAGCCGGCCAAGCCTGAACCGTTCACAATGTGGTGCTTTACAGGATGGCTTTGCTGACCCGACTCTAGAGCAGGACCTCAGGGCCGTGGCAGCTGCAGTGTGAGCAGAGGAAGAGTTGGGGCAGAAGGAGCAGAAATCCCACCTACCTCATGTTCGAGTGGAAGGCCAAAGAATGTGGGTGGAGCTCGAACAGGCTGAGGAGAAACGGCCTGGCCTGGGTGTCTGTCCCCAGGGCCTGCCTGCTAAGCCATCTGGGGCTGGAACGGTGAAATCTGGGGTCTGGCAGCTATTTGTTTTCATGCCTTTGTGTGTTTGCTTTGTATTTTATGTTTGTTTTTCCCTGTGTGTTTCAAACTTCTTGTTCAAAATTTCTAATCTTATCTGAGCTAAGCCAAGGGAAAATATGATTGATTCACACCTGGACCAGGATAAGGTGCAAACTTCTTAACTCTTCTTATGCCTAACGCTGGCTGGTCGGGTCCTTTCTCCCTGTTAGATTCATCTTCCGCCTCTCCTGTGCCCTGGTGGTCTCCCACACTGCAGATCTCACCCTAGTGAGCCTGTGTAGCATGTGGTGCTTCTTGAACGCTGCAGTTCCCAGACATCCTTCAAGACTTGACTGAAATGTCACTTCCTCCTTGAAGCCCTTCTGACTCTTCTGCCTATTATGGAAGAGATGATTTTTTTTTTTTTGAGACTACTAGGCCTCGCTATTTTTACCCACGGAACCGCAGGCTCATGTTGCCCAGGGTACCACAGACTCAAGCAATCCCCAGCCTCAGCTTCCCAGGTAGGTGGGATTACAGGCACGCGTCACCATGCCCAGCTATTTTTTTGGAACTAGGTCTCGCTACGGGCCCCAGGCGGAACTCGAACCGTGATCCCTAGCCCCGGCCGCTTCATAGGCTGAAGCTTACAGGCATGGGCTGAAACTTCCCGGTGGAAGAGATGATCTTGTCCCCTCCACCCCCTCTGCCTCTTGTCCCTCTGTCTCAGTGTGGTTCCCTTGCCTCAGGTGGCCAACCTTCTGCCTGCACTTTTTTTTTTCTTTCGGTTTTTCCTTTACAAAGGATTGAGTTATGGAAGATTGTCAATTATTCAGTAAGGAAGACCCTTGACTCTAAAAGACAAACAACTTGATCTGAGAAAGAGCATTGTGTTATCTCTGTGCTCTCACAGAACTAGATGGTAATTCAGAAATGTTTTGGGCAAGGCTGAAACGTCTTTTAAAAACTGCTGGCAAGAAAGCTAAAAATAAAGCTGGAGCTTCAAGACAGTGGGTCAGCAGATGGGGTCTTTCAAATAGAATTGTTGGTGGTAACTTTGAGCTCTTAACCCTTAATCGGGCAGTCCCGGAGGTCTCCAAGCCGTCAGTCCACAAGCACAGTTTGAGTTTTGTTTTGTTTTTTCCCCAAGTCCACATGATTGTTTTCCTCCAGTCTATTGACTGTATCGACCCGCAGGGCCCCAGATGGTCAGGTCTTCGTGTGGCTTATCGCCACCAGCAGTGGTCACTGTGCGGAAAAGCTGAGTGTCTTAGCAGCAGACTCCTAAGTTCCTCTTTCAGATCATTACTGAAAAATCTCTCAGTGCTAACATCTTTCTGTTTGTAAGAGGTTTTTGACAAATCAGTTGTCTCGCCATATTCCAGCGTTTCCTTTCAAATTCCATCCTTTCCTGGACTGAGCAGATTTTGTTAAAACTGAGGTGACGTCTGTTCTCAAACGGGTCTTCACAGTTTCCAGTCAATTCTTCCATCTCTTTTCTGTGCTCTACTGCACAGTTTTCAAATGCCCCTACCTCCTGAAGTCTCCTACTCTCCTGTTTCTCCTTACTCAGCCTGCCATGTTCTGGAGAAGATGGGCCTATCAGACACGACGCCATCAAGCTCCAGGGTGAGGCATACCCACAAGCCTCCTGTAGTTTGTAGCAAACCCACAAGCATCCTGCTCTTTTTGTCCCTGACACCTTAGAACTGACCCTTTTCATTTGGGCCAATCTTTAAATCTGCCTGTGCTCTGGACCTTCTTCCTCCTCCATTCTTCTCAGGGCCTCTCTTGATTCATTGTCCCCTTTCCTGGACCCTTCTCGCTAACCTTAGCTGTCTCTCATGTGTCTGACAGCACCTCTTTCCAACCACTCTCTCCTTCACAGCTCCACGTGAGTTAGAGTTGTGTCCATTCACTGATCTGCTTTCTCACTTCAGCTCCTGAGCTTCTGTTGAGCCGCTTTCTACAACCATCCTTCACTGAAACCGTCCTCAAAATGGCCACCAAGTAGCTGCCATATTTCCAACCCCCATGCTGTGTCTTAGTCTCTGCTTGCTTACTCTCAATAGCGTCTGATTTTCTGACCACACACTTCTGTTGGCATGGCGCTGCCTGCCCCTGGTGTCTCCTGTTCCCTGGCCTTTATCTTGGGCTCATATTCCTGTGTCCTTTCTTCGGTGGCTCTCCTGGGTTCTCTGCTTGCACCACCCCTACTCTTCCCACTCTTTCGGTTCCATGTGATAGAATCACCGCTCGGATTGAACTAAATAACCTGCCGGGCCGCTCCTACCACTCCTAGCAGTTCCGCTGCTGCTGCCAGAAGAGAAACACCCCGTTCATATGCCTGAAGGGGCTGAAGGGGCCAGGGTTGGATCAGAGAGCACGGGGCGGAGGCACCAACAGCCTCTGTCTCTTCGCTCGTTTTCCTTGGGCAACGTTGGCCCCTTCTAAGGCTGCCTCCTCCCAAACAGCGGCAGCTCAACTGCTAGCATCTTAAGGCCGCCAGCACCCCTAGCCCTCCTAGAGAGCGCAGTGGAGGATTTCCGGTGCAATTTCTTAAGCAGAGTGTGGGGAGCGTGTCTGACTCTTCTCCCAGTCCCAGTGCAGCGTCTGAGCCGCTCTCCAGCCCTCTGTCAGCACCTTGGTCCAGGTCACTTTCTGTCATTTAGATCCTCCGGTGGCGTCCTTCCCCTGGCTTCACACCCCTCCAGTTTATTCCTTGTTTCCCAGTTGGGGAATTTCTAAAGATGGCCACCTGACCCCATCCCTTTCCCATATAAGCATTTGGGGCCCACCCCCTGGGAGGACCTCCCCATAGGAGGCGAACAGCAAAGCTTCTTGTTCTGTGAGGTTTCACATGAGGAGCTTCTGCTTCTCTTGGCCCTTCATCCCTTGTTCTTGCGGTTGAGCCGCAGACGCTGGGCTGGCCAGCTCTCTCCTCACTCCCCCGCTCACCTGTTCTCCCTTCACCAGACTGTTTCTCTCCTGGAGGTGCCCTTCCTGCTAAAACAGCCTACTTTTCCCACCTGGGCAATGATCACACTTGATTGTAATTGCTTGTTAAATCATCTGTGTCCACAGCAGACGCTAAGTCCACCCAGGCAGTTATCGCCCTTAATTTCGTGAACTATTCCCAGCGTAGGAATTTGAGATTGGAGAATTGAGGTTCATTGGCTAAGCTACTGGTAACTCTAAGTGCATGTCTGCCTACTGCCTTTGTGTGTTTGTATGTTTATCGATGCTCCCTAAAGAAGTGTCGTTTTAAACTCAAGATGGATCTGGTCATCTTCGGGTGCTCAGTCACCTCATTGAATGGCTTAAAGAGGAGGAGGCAGAGAACCCCAGTTACTGCACAAACCCAAGACCTATTTATGGTGGCATCGTAGGGCTGATCTCACACCCCTGCCAGTCCAGAGCTGCTGCTTCCCGGGATACCAGCACCTTTTATGTCACTTCAAAGAAATCACCCTGCCTCTAGCCTCACATGTGTTTTTTTTTTTTTTTTTAAATTTTTAGGTAACATTGATTCCCAACACTGTATATGTATGAGGTGTCAATATGAGGTGTAAAGTCACACCTCTTCAGATGCCTGGTGCCTCTCCACAGGCACCCCCAAGGCCTCCTGGTCCTCCAACACAGTCCGCTGGGCCCTGCCCCTCCTCGTTGTTCACAAATGTGTTTACTGATCCTTTCCAGCTCCATCGACTCAAGCAGGTTTTTAGAATAAAAGCCACTTTCCAGTCTCTAGACGCCTACAGTGTAACCAGCCCGCGACCCCAATTGTAGGGGCCAGCATCGGGCTCTCCAGTCTGCCCCGGTTCTTTATTGGTTCCAGCAGTTACACAGACACACCAGGCAGGGCAGAACATGCCGGGGAGTCAGGGGAGCCCCCAGCCCCCCCACCCCCCAGGGATCTTTCTACTCTTTTTCTGTTCTCTGGCGTTGTCGCATTCTCTCTCCTATCTCTCTCCTGCTGGTGCTCAACTGCAGCCCCTTACCCCTGCTCTCCCAGGCCCAGGTGTGCACACTTACCCATGCACACACCCATTGGGCCGCACAATCATGGAACCCATGCAGCCCCCAGGTGTTGCCCATGCAGGCTAATTCAGGAAAAAGCCTGACTAATTCATTCTACAACGCCTCAGAATGTTCTAGAGTCTGTCGGTCCTTGCAGGCGGGGTCAGTGCTGGGTGCCTCTGGCTCAGTGTGTCTGCATTGTCCGCAGAGAACAGGAAGGCACACTTGGGAGCAGCCCTCCTGGCATTTCCCCTCAGAAGGGTAACTGCTGAGTAGATGTCGTAGGGGTTTGCTCTGAGGAGCTCTGTGCTGTGGGAAGGACGCGACAGATGCCTCACTTGTTAACCCCTGTACAAGTTCCTCTTCTCCATCCCCTCCGTGGGGCTTCCTGACTGAAATGGGAAACTTGAGAACAGAATTATTTCTATAAAAACCAAGCTGAGGTTGGGAAAAGGACTGAGCAAGAGCACATCCTAAAAATAATTGTAGAAGAGTTAGATGTAGCTGAAGCACCATTCCTTTTTTAGGCCTTTGACTTTTCAATTAAATTTTTAAAATTTTAAATTAAAAGTTTCAGTTGATAAAATGTTTAAAGAGTGACTGGAAACCAAAAGTGAAAACTGTTGATCACTTCTTGAAGCTCTGATGAATCAGCTTATTCAAAAGAAAATTCCTTGACTACTCACCTGGGGATTTTACCTAAATGTTCAAGCATTTATTGAAAACAAAATCCTCAACTTGCTTTTCATTGACTCCTTACTTGAGCTAACTAGTCCTGCGAACTAAATTTCCCTCCCTTTACCTTTTGTGAGTCAGTGTGTTTTAGCATTCTCTGTCTTTTGTGGTAGTTGTAACCCTGTGTGTGAAATGAATGCTACTCTTGTTGACTGTTGGGAGCTGGGCTCCATATTTCATTTCTTTTGGGTCTTACCAGCATGCCCATGGCATATGTTTTGCATATGTCTCTGATGACAGGGATTTATTTCCTGAGCTATTAGTGGAGCCAACTCGTCTCTCTTACCCCAGGTCAGCTTTATTGTTTTGTTTCATCTTTGCTCCTTCTTTCTTCTCAGCTTGTAGATGTTTCTTCTGAAAAGGAGAGCGAGAAGGGAATGTAGATGGAGAGGCTGGGGGAGCCCCTTTCAGGGGCTGGCCATGTGTTTGCCATAGTTCTGGATACTAAAAAGAAACTTGACGTGAAAGACAAGTTAAAAATATATCAGGAACAGATGTTTGCACTTACATTAAAAAATTCCAAATGTCGCCCTTTGACCCAGCAAGTCTACTTCTGGAAATCTGTCCCTTGGAAATAATTGAACACATGCAAAGAGATTTTGCTCTAACATGCTCCTCTCAGCCTTCCTCATAATGAGCGTGAATTAGAAACGACTGGAAATTTCAACCGGGGGACTTAGCCTATAAATACGATGGCATTCCTCAGTTAAAAGGAAGGTATTTAGGGGAGGCAGAGGGGAGAGCATCATGGGCTGTGGTGGAGGACTGTGGGTGTGTCAGCGGCAAGTGGACTCTGGTAACTGTGCCTGAAGGAGGAGATTCTATACCTGCAACTCATGCAACCTGGTAAACCAATGTTGCTTCAATTTAAAAAAAAAAAAAGGGAGGGGGAGGAAGGAAGAATTTAGTGACATATCTATCTAGTGACTGACATAGAATCAAAAAAGTATCAACTCTAAAATGTCCAGTTTCATCCCACTTTTGAAAAGATAGGTGCAGAAATGATGAGAATTTACATCAAGATTATATGGTCATATTAAATTGTTTTTCTCACCTGGATTTTGAACTTTCCTATCATCAACGTCTGAGTTAATTTTCAAATCAAAAACTACCCACACAAAAGTTTCTGTGAACATCACCCCGTGACCTATTTTCTTCAGAAGTGACTGATGACAGAATCGCTGTGTGCATAGTTGAAGTCTTCATGCAAATGAAAACATTTCTTTTACTGTCTTGCCTTCATACCACCCTCCCCTCGATGCCGTGGACTCCAGCTCCACAGCTCTTGGAAGTCTTGGGAGAAGGGAGCAGGTGACGTGGGTTTTATTTCAAGTTTCTCTTAGTCATTCTCTGTGGAAGCTGGAGATGTTTGCTGAAAAGCTTTTCGTCTGTGAGCTCTGGAGAGCGCCTCCTCATCGCCACCCCAGCGGAGGTGTCAGAAACACCAGCGGTCCCAGTTCATAGTGTCTTGCTGTAAAATGAGCGTGGACTCACCTGGCCACCCACGGCCATCTATCACTCTCCAGCTGCTGTGAACAGCCACTAGTTGTCAGGTGAATTCTGAGTCATTATTAACTCAACAAACACCCGAAAACTGACCACCTGGACTCAAGGCCTGGCTCTCCCATTGAACTCTGCCGTCTTGGAGTTCATTTCTTTGGGTCTCGGTTTCCTCAATGACTAGTGTATCTTGAGGTGAGGTTTAAAGGAAATACAAAGTGTGGAATGCCCTGCTGTCGGGTAACAGAGTCAGTCAGACTTTTTCCTCTGCTAGCATGTGCAGCCAGCACCTGTGGTGGTGTGCCTTCCCTGTGACTGTGCAACCCAGTGGGTGTGCATATGGGTCAGTGTGCACACATGGATCTGGGAGAGAGGGGATTAGGGGGCGCAGAGACAGAGAAAGAGAGGGAAAAAGAGAGGGAGGGGAGAGAGAGCACAGAGAGAATGAGAGGAGGCCAGAGAAAGGGGGCTGGGGGCTTCTGCCTCACAGCCCACCCTGGCCCTGCCCCGCCTGGCATATCTGTGTATCTGCTAGAACCAGTAAAGCACCTACACAGGTGGGTGAGCCTGACATTTGCCCCTGCGGCTGGCGACGAGAATCGGTTCCATGACACCAAGGCAGAGTAAACTCCCCACCCAGTAATGTCGGAGACCGAGATGCGCACATTCCACCAGTGTTTCAGGTGCCGAGGTCACATCTGTGGACAAACCAGGACGGAAGACTCCCCTGCTGTCGTGCAGCTTGTCAGGCAGCGTCAAGAGACCGTGGGCCATCCAGACGCAGGGACTCTAAGAGTTAGGCTCATCTGGCCCTGGTGACGTGCCAGTTAAGTGGCTTTCCATGTAGAATCTTATTTTCACGTCAGCCCTGAGATGAGGCGATCGTGCTCTGACAACCTGGGAACGGCCTCAGAGAGCGGGTAGTGGCGTGGCCATAAGTGGGCACATCGCGAGCAGCTGTCTTCACACCCAGGCTGTCTGCCCTGAAGGTCCCACTTGACCGCCCGTCTTCTTGCTCCGGGCTTGGGTGAGGCCATTTTTGAGAACACTGCTTCTTCAGCCTCCTCGGTGACGCTGTCTGCTGGGAGCAGGAGCTGTGAGGGGAAGAAATGTGTGTTTTCCTTGTTTTGTGTGAAAATCCTTCATTATCTCTGCAGGAAACGACCAGGGAAGGAGTAAATGGCAGCGCCCCTGAGAGTGGCGCTTTGGATCAATCAGGCCTGGCAGCTTCCTCTTGCGTGCCAGGGCAGTGCCTGTGAGAGGGAGCCGCAGCCCATGTGCAAGGCAGGCCGGGGTGGCCCCATGGAGCTCCCTGGGGCTGGGCCCTGCCACGCCCTGGTGAAGGGAGCACAGCGTGGATGCCTCCTGGGTACCGGATGCCCCACTTCTGAGAGGCTGTTGCTGTGGGCTCAGTTACCCGTCCACAACCGGAGGTAGAGACTCTACCTGCAGCGAGTGCTTTGAGGGCCCAGGCGCACGTGTGTTTGATGAACGAACTGCCATGACTCCTCTCTTACGATTCGTTGCCGCTGACCTCGGACGCTGTCTGATGGCTCCACTGGTCTTCCCGCTGGCAGACACCTGCGGTAGAGTCAGGGTTCCAGTCTCTTCAGGGTTCCCAGCCACCAGCAACTCCAGGCCTGCCTAGAGGCCTGGGGGCAGAAAACCCTTGGGGATCCTGGGGGCCTGCTGTGTGTCTCACAGCGTCACAGCATCTGGGCCTTTAGGAAAACTTGCTGGGCCCTCAGCAGCCTGCTCCCTCCCCTGCTCTGCCTTCCCAGCCACTTGGGCCATGCATTCCTGCCGAGGTGACGCTGGAAACACAGCCCGAGTGGGGAAGGTTGTTAAGAAATCCTTCAACTGTGCAGGAAGCTATGAAGAAGGAAACCTACCAGCTTTGTCGGGTCTTGGCATGTTGCCTTTTCACTCCAGGTTCTTTGAGTAAAGAACATTCAGTCGTGGCTATGGCCCTATGTGCCGCCGTGCGCCTGTGCACCCTCCCCGGACCCCCGCCCCTGCAGACGCTCCTGGGTCTTCATCAGGTACGAGCTGCTGTGTGCATGGAGATGAGCTGTGCTCACAGCGTCCTGGGCCACACGCACACACTGCCCAGCCGCTCTGGGGGCGTCCGGAGTGGCCATGGGTGGGCCGTGGTCTGTTGCTCTCCCTGAGGTCGCCCCGTTTGGTGGTGTGGGGGCAGCTTTGCTTCTCCCCACCACTGGGGTTGACTTGTGAGAGTCTTGGCCGAGCTGAGGCATGTGAAAGGCCCCATGTACCGAGTGGACTGTCAATCCTTTTTCAGGGCTCTTGGCCCTTGTCAGGAGTGATGCCCGCGGAGTGGAGGTTTAGCTCGGGGCCCTGCGTCTTATTCCCTTGTTCTGTGTGTCCGTTCTTGTGCCAGCTCCACACTCTGTGCCTTTGCACTAAGTTCTCAAATCGGGAGTCTTCCGATTTTGTTCTGCTTTTTCCAGATGATTCAGTCGAGTTTGGGACCCTTGAAATGCTCTTAAGACAGGTTTTCCCCTGTTTGCAACAGCACCCTAGAGACTTTGGTGGAGACTGCTCTGAATCGCTGTCACCTTTTGGATACTGCTGACATCTCGGCCATGTTAAATCTCCCAGTACGACCCTGGGAAGACCTGAGGGGTGCCCAGGAACCCCAAACTGTGAAGGGGAAAAGTCCATGTGGCCTATTCTGGGGGCTCCTGTCACACACATAAAGCAAAGTTATCAGACTCTGGGGTGCTCAAATGATTTAAGATTTTTTAACGGGTGAGAAGTTCAAAGGTCATAGACAGACAGAGGAAGGATTTCAAAACAGACTCCATATCAGACTTTGAAATCACCTGCCTCCTCCTCCTGGACAAACACCCGGTCAAACAGACCGGGCTCAGAGTCCATGACCACACCCGAAGAGCAATGCTGCCCCGTGGACAAACCCCAGGCCCTTCCTGGCAGGAGCCAAGAGCAAGGGGCTAGGCAGGGCTGGGGGCACTGGGAGAGCAGCCGGGTCAGAGGTGGCATTGGCGCTGAACCCCCAGGGGCGATACAAAAACTAGAACTGTCTGTATAGGTGTCCCTCTCCCCATTCTCCGTGGCCCAGCTGCCCCTCCCTCAATCCACAGCCTCCCTTTCTGAAGTCTGGCCCACGGGGCATCCAGAGTTGTAGGCCACAGGCTCTGCGAGTGGGGAGCCGTTGCTAGAGCTGCCTGCCACTCCCCTCCCCCCCCACGTCTAACCCGACCATGAGCACAGGCTATCCATTCCTTTATTTAGGTTGTCTTTAATTTCTCCTAGCAACGTTTTAGTCTTCTTTCACTGTCAAGTGCCTGGTTGCTGAGACCTTCTAAGAAGACAGTGGCACATCTATGTTCTTCTGCATTATGGAGTCGTAACTTTTATCTGTAAGGGAAGGAAGCAACATTATATTCATTTTTAGTACCAAACTGGTTTCCCTGGTCACGATCTCTTACAGTCCTTGAATAAGGGGAAAAAGAAGAAACTTGATTCTTAGAAAAAGGAGAAACAGATTCTTGAGAGATTTTGCCGACTTCATCATGTTCAATAGGTCATAGTGAGGATGAGTCAACTCTGCTGAATTCCACTCAAACAATCTTTTCTGGCTGGCTGCGGTGGCGCACTGCTTTAATCCCAGCCTAGGACGGGAGGCTGAGACTGGGAATCACTTGAGTTCGTGGGTTTGAGACCCGCCCGAGGCAACATAGCGAGACCTAGTCTCAAATAAAAAAAATAGCTGGGCGTGGTGGTGGGTGCCTATAATCCCAGCCACCTGGGGAGGCTGAGGCTGGGGATGCCTTGAGTCTGGGGTACCCTGGGCAACGAGAGTCTGTGGTTCCCCGGACAACACAGCGAGACTTAGTCTTAAAAAAAAAAAATCTTTTCAGGAAATATGTTATTGTTGAATCTGTGTTCAGTGTCACGTGTCATCCTTAGTGCCATTTCCCATCGGCCTATTCGCATTCCAATAGATGTCATATCATATATAGGACACGTTATTGCAGATCTTTGCCTTTCTTAAGTTCCATTTCTTCTTTCTCATGTCCAATTCAGTTTTAGTCCTTCAGACGTTTGAATTTACCGGTACCTGCCATGCACCCCTCGGCTCCCGTCATGAAGTTCAACAATCGCTGTGAAGGTTACTTCAATGACTCAGATTGTACTGAAACCTTAGGGGAGTTTGTCTTCTTTTCTGATTCTCTTTCTCCCCGAATACAGAGGCTGGCTCTGCTCCTTCCAGTAAAGAATGACCCCAAGCTTCTCCCCTCAGATAATGGTTTTGCATCAAAACAGTATTGAGCAAGGAAAACAGAGACCGATTCTTCACTGGAACCTTTCAGGCTAAGAGGAACTAAAAGGCATCTCTCTGTGTGGAGCCAACACAAGATGGGGAGACCAGGGCAGAGTCAGTCTTCCGGCCTCAGCACCCCACGTGCATTTGTTTACCGACCTTGGAAAGGGAGCTCAGGCTTCTGATTAGCATAGCTATTGACCAGTGCCTCAGCATTCTGGGCACTGGGAAGCTTGTCACCTGACTGAGCTTTCACAATCTTCTTCAAGACAAATCATTACGTAGCCTACTTTATAAGAAACCAGCCTCCCAGGGGCCGAAGTTTGGCCACGGCCGTGCAGCGCGTGACAGAGCATGACAGGATTCACACCGGGGGTGTCGGCTCCAGAACCCCAGCTCCGGTCCTTGTCCTAGCTTTGGCTCCGTGCCTCCTCGACACAGGAACTCAGCGATCATTCATCTGTAGTGGGTTTCTGGCACACAGGGCCTACTCTACCAGCTGTGGGAGCCAGCCAGCCTGGGCCAGAGGACAGGGCGATGGTCGATGGAGAAGGGCCTCCGTGGGGAGCAGCTGCTGACCTTTGCACAATGGGAGGTTGCTGGGGTGGGAAGGAACAGGTGGGGTCAAGATGCTTCAGGGTGCGGGCCCTGAACATCCTTTTGCCTTTTTAGATTCTCTCCAGTTCAGAGAAGCACCCGCTGATGAAAGTGTTTCTCTCGGAGACTGTCAGACCTGGGTCATTTATAATTTACCACCTCCAGGCAGGCTTCAGAAGACCTGTGACATGTGCTGCTTTGGATTTTGCATAGGTGGAATGATCTTTGAGAGCGGGCTGGAAGCGGGGTGCGGGGCACGGGAAAAGGAGCTCCTGGCTTCTGAGCGCCCCCAGGCCAAGCCCAAGCCTCACCTGCTCACTGCACCTTTGGGGCATTAAAATAACTCACTCCCATAAATGGCTGACATGTCATTTAAGTTTTTTTTTCTTTTCTTTTTTTCCCCAGTTGTATCATTTTTGGAGTGATGCTGGTCTCCAGCTATTTATGACACAGCGTTAGAGGGTCAGGTGTGTGTCATCACACCACACTGGGCACCAAAACCCCTGTCAGCCGCCACGGTAGTCTGCTAAACCCTGCCTGCCTGCCTGCCTG
>PVHY01026641.1:0-17052 GCA_004024945.1 Uropsilus gracilis
CCCCAAATTTTCTCCAATCAGCCATCAGTCCCCTAAGCCCCCCCCTCCCCTAGCCCAGGCTTCCATGTAGCCCACACAGGAGTTTTGCCCTACCTCGGAAACAGAAATCTTGTCTAGCAGCTCTCTAGGACACAGGTCTTCCCATGGCCTCGGACTCAAAGGGCTGGGGAGGTTCTGCCTCTGACCATCCCTCCGACCTCAAGCCAAGTCTCTTAAAGGTCCGAGCCTCAATTTCCTCACCTGATAAATGAGATAACTCCCACTCTCCTGGCCTCACGGGACTGCTGCACGCTGGAATTAAGTCTTGTTCTTGAATGGTAGTTACCCATTCCTCAGCCTACCACAACCATAGAGAAAGAAAACAACTCTAGGGGTCCCCAAATCAGGACGACTGCTTTGGAGCACAATTCAGCAAGAACCACCAAGCTGCAGATACATCGTCCACGACCAGGTGGCAGGCAGCACGCGCCCGGAGCTGTGCACTCGGAGTCTCCAAGGGCCTGCTCGCCGCGCTGGAAAACTGCCAACAACGCGGACACTCGTGAGCAGGAGGCTGGCAGGAAGTGGCCGCACAGCCCCAGATAGGGACGCAGGGGCAGCTGAAATGGGTTCACGACACCTGGTGTTTCAAGATGGCGAACCTCCACAACAGCGTGGAGAGGAAGCCAACAGGATACTGTGAGAGCCAGCACAAAGCCATGCCGAGCAGTGGGACAGGTGCCGAAGGGTGCACACCTGGGCAGGGCAATTATACAGCAGGCTCGAGAAGACAAATGCCCCGGTCAGGATGATCCCTCTGGAGAGGGAGCCACAGGCCTCCATCTTTCCCTGAGGAATGGGAAGAACCTACCAGCTCAGGGCTGGTTGTCAGTCACCCTACCCTGTGTACTTTTCTAGCTGCTGTTAAAGAGATTTTTTAAAAATAATTTTTTAAAAAGACCCCCCAGGGGGAGAACAGCTCCTTGCGGGTGTCCTGGGTCCTCCGTGGGTAGGTTTTAGCATGGATCCCAGAGGGAGTTCCTTACATGTCTGGGGTGCCGGAAGGAAGGTCTCCCCCCAAAGGACTGCCTTCCAGAGAAGAGTGAGTGGGTGGCTGGCTGTGTCTGTGGGGTGTCTGTGTGGGCTGGGGAGCAGGAACCAGCTTGCCCCCTTTCACAACCACCCCCGCCTCAGTAAAATGTCAGCAAGCTGGGAAGGGGGGCGGAGAGACAGGCAAGCTGTTAACCCGCACGATGCTGGGGCGTGGGTGGCGGGGCCCAGGCTCCCAGACAGCTATTTCGGCATGTGCTGCGATGGGGCTCCGCCGAGCAGGGGAGAGGCTTCTACGTGGGAGCCCTGGCGCGCCGCCAGGGGTGAGGGGAGGAGGGCTCTGCCTGTGGAGGGTGCTGACTCTGGGGCCCTCCCTCTGTCTTCAGAACTCTCACCCAGAGAAGCTGGGGACAAAAGGGGCCCACCTGTGGTGCCCTGCTCTCCCCCAAGGGCTTTCCCCAGGCCCAGGCTGCCCGCTGACCCTGTGGTGGCGTTTGAAAGCAACCCTGTACTTTGTAAACAAGATAAAAGGTCACAGACTTGCCCCTGCACGCCAGATCCCGCCAGGGGAGCACATGGTGACCGCTTACACCCAGTCTCCCTCCCAAGGGTGTCCCCTCTGAAGCTAGGGTCCTGGCAGCTGCTCTTCCTGGGTCCCGGGAGCAGAGCAGAGCAGCTTCTGGGTCCCACTCCACTCTTACTCCATCTCCAAGAGCACTCAAACCCTTCTCTGGCTCCACCCAAGGGGGAGGAAAGCTAGGCGAACAGAAGGGTAAGTAGGGCGCCGGGTGTTCCAAGAACCTCCGTGGGCGTGGGCTGAGCACGTGACCCTGGCCCGGGACCCTGACCTTTCTGAGGCTTGTTTCCTCATCTGTAAAATGGGAATAAAACCACTACACGATTTGCTGTGAGGAAATCGTGAAGCCGAGGGATTTACGGGCTCGGACAACGAGCCTTCATCACCGGAGAAGGAAGCTGGTGCCTCACTCCTCTGGATGCAGGGGAGGGTGGGAGTGCCTCCTCCTCAGCCTCCCCTCCCCCTCTCCCGGCATCAGAAAGCCCAGGTCTCACTGAGACCTGCCCTCCACCATCTAACCGTGTCTTCGGTGCCTCAGCCAAGGAAGGGGGTGAGAAGGAAGATGGCAGACTCACAGCTCCTCAAGGGCATTCAGCCGCTGCTCTTGGCTACACTTCCATGGGGAACTGCCCCCCAGGGCTCCCACTTGTGACCAGCGTGCTGGCCAGGCCCTGGGCTGAGAACCGTGGGGGTGGCAGACCACATGGCAGGCCCTCTGTGGGGATGACAGACTAAGGCTATCAGGATGCAGGTGTGGCAGTCAGCACCCCCCATTGCTGACCTACAGAGCTGCTGGAGTGGCAACTGAAGCTACCAGGAGAGGTGGGGGGGGGGGGCAACTTGGAAGGTGCCAGATGAGGGTTTCTCAGAAAGCAGAGGTTTCTTTGGGGGTCCTTTAATGTGGTATAAACTGACAAGGCCCAAGAGTTGGGAAACTAGCCTTGGAATCCCACACAACCCTTAGAGAGCTCTAAGACCCCGGTCTAGTCAAGGCCAGCTCACTGGGTGGGCCTCAAACTCTAGGAAGGGGGTGGGGGTGGGCCAGGTGATATGGATGCTCACACCCAGCCTGCTTTCTGCTGCCCCCTGCTTGGCTGTCCCCCGAAAGTCAGAGGATTGGGTGCCCCACCAGCGGGAAGTATCTCTGGGTACACCCCCAGCAGGTCTTTCCGCCAAGTGGACTGGCCAGAGCGACTGCACTCTCCAGGGTGGTAGCTATCGCCCCCTTGTGTCACTTCAGCAATACTACTGGGTACTGGGCAAGTTCCCTGGTCAGTTTCTGGACTTCTTGCCTTTGGAGGGTGGTGTATGAAGGACCCAACCTCTGCTTCTCCTGGAGGCCAGCACAGGCTAAATCTCAGGGCCAGTGCGTCCGTTCACCTCCTCCTCTGCCTGGAGGATGATTGGCGAATTCTGGAGATGGCTCCAGGAAGCTGAGGAAGGCAAGCCTGTTTCTCTCACTACCCCCTTCTCCCAGCTGCCAGGGCCTAGGCTTGCCCCCACCCCCACCTCAGCCACGCAGGCCACTCCCTGAGTAAGAACCATTCAAAGAAGTTCCGTTTGTTCCCAGACATCTAGGCACCTCAGACAGGGCTTCTTGCCTCTGAGCATTAGGCATCCCTCACTCAACACGCCCGTCCCCAGTCACTGCAATACCAACCCAAACTGGGGCTGCTTTCTCTCAGGCTGCTCAGGGTACCCTCTGCCAGCCCAGGCTCTGTGACCATGTTCACTTGGGGCCATGTGGCGTCACCTCTAAATGGGGCCTATTGTCTCAAACTTGTTCCACAGGTGCATTTCCTGCCCTCTGGGATCTACTAAAGGGCAGGGGTGGCAGTCACCCTGCAGGCTCCCAGGGGCTCCTTCTGTCTTGTTATGTGAGGTGCCAGGTAATTTTTGATGCCCTTGGATTGCAAACCCAGCTAATCCACAAGCTCATGACCTTCTCAGGGTCAGACTAGACTACTGACCAGGCCAGAGGATAAGGGCCCTCTCCACAGGTGGGCCCAGGAGGAGGGGAGAGTCACTTCCTCTCACGTCAGGCTGATCACCCCTCGGGCCAACAGAACCTTCTGGGCCAGTGCAGAGGAGGCCTGGGTGCCCTGGCAGTAGACAGGAGCATACCTCCTCTTCTGAGAGGGGGGGATGGTTTCTCGCAAGGAGTGAGGTGGATGGAAGCCATGGAGCACAGAGCCCAGCCTTATGTCTCACTGGGCTCAAAAGGGGAGATGGCAAACTGCTCCTCAGATTCCAAGAGGGTGAAGCCAGTTATGGAGGGGGCAGGTGAGGCTCTTTCAGGAAGAGCCTCTTTAAGGAAGAAAGCAAAGTGGGTGCCATTCAAGGACTGTTCTGATTGGACCAGAGATGGCCAACGCGCCACCCACAGACCAGCACTACCATCCCCAGCCCACGGCAAACAGTGCTACTTTGACGAAAGAACGCCACCGCTCAGCCAAGATTGGAAGGCAAAATTCTCAACACATCTGTGGCAGCAACCACCAACCCATTTGTTACCCATGATTCTCCCTTCCAGCCCCTTATCAGGCCCCTCAGTGCCTAGGTTTGAGGTCTCTGGGGGAGAGAAGGGAGCCAGCCTGGGGGAAATGCAGAGGGAGACCCAGTAAGAGCCAGGATGAGTAAGACAGAGGGCTGGTTTCGCTGAGGGCCATGGAACTGATAGCAGGACCAAGTAACATGAAGGGACAGTGCCCAGGACATGTCTGTCCCCCTCCTCCCAAACAAAGCAAGTGAGGAAAGGGAGGTCGGTCCCAGGGGCGTCAGATTCTCTGAGCTCTCGGGCCTGTCTGTGGAGAGTCTTCAAGTGCCCTGGCCCAGATTCTGCTGACGCTTCCCCATGTATTCACTTCCCCAGCCTCACTGCCCTGGCTCAAGCAGGGGCACTCTTCACAAGCTTCCAGTGTGGTTTGCTCTCCTCCTCATTAAGCATCCCGTCAGGTGACTTCCCATGCCCAGAGAGGTGTACCACCGTGGTTCGCAAACTTGGTAGCACGTTTGAATCCCTTGGGAAGCTTAAAAAACGCCCAGGTGCCACCTCCCAACCCAATGAATCAGATGCACCAAGGCTATGATCTAGGAATTGGTACCTCCTGAACCTCCCTGGCTCTGTGATGTTCTGTTGGGTAACGTGGGACAGAGAAAGGGATGTGGCTCAAACATTATCTCTGCTCCTGACTTGTGAGGTGACTATTTTGTTGCATCTCTGTTTTTCACACCCATGAAAACGGAAAACACCTACTCTGCTGCTTTTAGAGAGTTACGTAAAGATACTTGGTTCTCTTACTTCTTGTTCTGCCTTCTAAACATGCCCGAGGTTCATACACGAACCAGTGCCCTTCAAAAGGGGCACAGATACCGGTCAGAATAGCGCAAGACTGGGTACCTGCGGGCAGGGACAGGAAGCCTCTGGCGGAGCCCCTCCCTCCCCCTCCCGAGCTTGTGAACACTGGAGGCTACATCCTGCAGAGCTGTGTGTAAACTGCTCCATCTTGCAGGGCTGTGGGTGACAAAACAGAGCGGCTGGACGCTTCGCTCCCTGCCCTGTTTTCAATGACATTGAAGCCTGCATGGCTTCACAAGAGCTCACGGTGCTCCATCTGCCAGTGTGAGAATCCAGCTCTCTGGGTGTGCTTGGCGACACAGAACAGGTGCACAGAGCAGGGCCCGGGCTAGAGTAAGGCAGGCAGAGCACACAGATCAGCATACAGAGCGGCCGATCACACAAAAGGAGAAAAACACCTATGTGATCGGTGGGTAAGTCTACCCCTGGCCAACCTCAAGGGGAATGGCTGCCATGAAGCCTGGACAACAGGAAAAAAGTGAGAGGGAGGCTTGGGCAGACTCCAAGTGGTCAGAGTCCAGCCTGAGTTGGTTCTGGGGTCCTTAACTGATTGGCTGGGAACTCTGTGGCCACAGGAGAGAGCAGGGGTGAGTCAAAAAAATGCTCAGGGAGCCAGGTGGGGTACTCACAGCGATCCACTTTCCCTCACCTTACACCAGGGCTGCTGCACGGGCAGGAAGCGGCTCCCGGCCAAGACCAGCACACAGGCCATGAGGTGCCTGCACCAGATCTTTCCACACCCTCCCCCAGCTCCTCGCCAGAGTCCTGGTCAAAGCCCTGTCTTGAGAGCACCGGACAGTGACATTTGGGGTGCTGGGGGAGAGGGCAAAACAGAGCTTAAACAAGCAGCACAGATTCTACCCCATCCCAGGCAGGACTGGAAGGGGGGAGGGGAAGAGATGCTGACAGTGCAGAGGTGAAAGTTGGGGGTCTTCTCGTTGATCAAGAGGAACTAGAAAAAGTGGCCAGGCACCCCCAAGCCCAAGGAAAGGCTTAAAATGGTGAGCGACTGAATTAGTGACCACCGCTCCCCTAGAGGCATGTGTCGTGACAGTATCAGCGAGGCCATGCTCTGCAGACGGCGGGCAGCGGTGGCAGGCAACTCGCCCCACGGAGATCCAGGAGGGTAGCGTGACACTCCCCGCCTTGTCCTAGGGCCAGGAGACTCCGAGGGTTCCCGCTCTAACAGTGCCAAAGAAAGGGTGAATGACCAATTATGGGAACCAGTAGGTGCCAGCGGGTGGAGGTGATTCCATCTCCCTGCTGGAAGGTTGGAGCTGACCCTGTCTCTCGGTACCAGAGGAGGCGCGCTACGCAGCCGGTGCCAGGGACTGACCCTCACGGCGCCGGTGCCCGATCGCCGGGAATGTCCCCCACTCGGTGCCGACGCCAGACAGCCCGGACCGCCCGCCAGTGCCCCGGGGAGACCCCCTTTCGGTGTCAGCACCGAGGTGGCCGAGGAGAGCCTCCCGCCGCCGCCGCCGCCGCCACCCGGCTCACCTGTGCCCGAAGAGCCGCAGCCCTGGGAAGCGACGCTTGCTGAGGCGCCGCGGCGCCTTGTCCGGCTCGGGACCCACGTCGTGCTCGGAGCCGCTGGACGAGGCGGAGGCCGACTCGGAGTCGCTGCTCCGGGCCTCGGGGCTGCAGTCCCGCGGCTCCATCCGACCCTAGCCCCGGCCGGCGGCGGGTCCGCGGGAGACGCCCATGCCGGGCCGGCGGCCGGGCTCAGCACGCCGGCTCCGCGCCGCCCGCCGAGGCCATGGCGCGCGCTCGCTCCACCCGTCCCGCGCCGCGCGCCCCCGCGCCCCACGCCCAGGTGCCGGGGAAGCGGCCGCCGCCGCTCCAGGAAGTGCCGCCAGTCTCGGCCGCAGGACCCCGCATAGCTGGCCGGGCCGCTGCCTGCCCGCCGCCGAGCACGCCCCCTCCGCGGCGCCGAGGTACCGGCCTTCGGCGCCCTCTGCCGGCCACCGGCTGCTCCACCAGCTGCTCCGGCTGCCCGGAGGGGGCGGGGCGGGGGCGGGGCTACGGAGGCCCCGCCTTCCCGCCCCGTGCCTGCTTGTCCAGTTACACCCGCACTGCGGGCGCCCGGGCGCCCTCAGTCCCATTCTCCCCAGGTCCTCGGTCCCACCAAACAACCTGCATGCTCGCAAGTGAAAGTCGCGAAGGGGGCTGTCCCCACCTCCCCTCACACAACCACACGAAATAGACACCTCTCTCACGCACCCTGTGCTCGCTCCCAGCCACTTCTAAGATCTCCACCCTTCCCGCCTCGGCTCTCCTAAATGACACCCACGGAAACAGAAGTCACACAGTGCTCCCCATACGCACAGGAGAAGCACGCCTCACGCACCAGTGTGCTCTCTCATTACTCAAGTACTACCCACCCCAGCTTCTCACACTCAGAAATGAATACCAGGACCAAAGGCACTTGATGATCCTTGCACACTGCAACAAGGAACAGACGGGTCTGTCACACACAATCACTTCTACACAGCTATTCGCAGTTGTTCTCAACCCATTCACACATACCTCACACAGAACCTTCCCAACAGCCAATGAAAGCTGTGGATCTTACCCTGCACACCTCTGACACACTCCTGAATACATCCACATAAGCACCATCGTCAGTCACTAAGATACACACCCATGAAGAACATACACATCTTTTTTCCGGTGCACAAATACCCCCCAGACCATAGTGACATGGTCAAATCCCTTTTACACACGTCACCCACCCAGACCCACCCAGAAACACACCCCCACGAACACACCCTCAGGGATGGCAGAGGTTGTTTCCCTCCAGAGACGAGGAAAGCAACTCGAAGCAGAGCAGGCTCCGGTTCTGGTGCAGCTACTTGCCTTGCCAGGCAATCAGCAGCTTGGGCAGCCTGGGAAGGCCCCTACAAGGGCTAACACTGGGACACCAGGAAGCCCGAAGGCATGGTCTCATTCCCAATGTCTGCCACCCTAGTGCCCGTATCAGCTGCCCGCTGTTTGTTAGCACTTCTCTCTGCAAAGCCACATCCTGTGTCACCTTCACTTTCACCCTCTCATCTGGGGAGTTGGCAGCCCTTTTCCCAGCCTTAACCATTCATATAAAACCAATGCTGGTGGCCATGACCTGTTGGTAAGCCGGTGGTTTTGAGAAATAGCCAACACCCAAAAGCTTAGAGTCTTCTTCTGGCTTCCCTCAGGTTTCCAGCAGACCTGGAGAAGGTCTGAGCAGGGCACCAACCTTCCAACCACCAGCTGGTGCCAGGATGGCCAGGAGGAGAGAAGTGAAATGCCAAAGTGGGCCTGCTGTGGTTCTCCTGCGGTGCACGGGCTGTGCGGGGGCAACTTCCCAGTGGTTCTTGTAACCAGCTCTGAGGCCAGAGGCAGCTGAAGGCCCCTCCAAGTTTGCACAAGGCCTGACAGCTTCCAACACCACACTCTTCTGGGGGCTCTCCTCCCCAGACACCCTAACAGGGCCGTCCACTCCTAGCAGCTGTGAGTTCAGCCCTCCACCACACCGCCTCCCAACACTTCAAACATCAGCGCCTCCCTCTCCCTGCCAAGAACCTTTTGGCCCTTTTCTGAGCCCCTGAGAGCTTCCAGTTACCGGGCTGGTAATGCCACTTTTGTCTCCAGGCCCCTCCAACTCTAGTTAAAAGACTCGAGGAGGACCCGAGGTCCCGGTGCAAATTCCCCGACCACCCAAGTACCTACTGTGTCTGCGGGGCCTCGGCTGGGATCTGTGGCACATCCCAGGAGCGGTAGCGCCACATCTGCCTCAGTACCCAGGGCCAGTCCCAGTCTTCTGAGCCCGGCGCCTCCGCGGGGCCCTGAGCTGCCGCCTCATCGCAGCCTCCCCCGGTACTGTGGCCGGCCCCCCGGGCGCTCATCCTGCCCGGCGACTCTCTTCCTCTTTCGGCACTTCCTGACCGGGGGGCCCTGCAAGAAGCCAGCACACTGCCCCAATGGGGGACCGCAGGTCCCATAGGCGCCTTCCGCTGGCTGGGGTTGGAGGCTGGCTGGGAAGAACTGCTGCAGGGGAGGGCGGTAGGCAGGTGGGGACAAGCCCAGCCCAGCAACCAGGAGTCAGCCGGCAGAGTCAAAGGCTGCCAGGCAGACACCAGGCCTGCTTAGGCTGGGTCCTGAATCTCAGTCTCTGCCTGGCCTTTTCCATATAACCTTCCTGACTTTTACCCCTTGATCCTACTGAGGGGTGCCACTGCAGCATGACTGCCGGGTACACCGGTGAGGTGGCCAGACAACACACAGCTTTCTCCCAAGCAGCTCTGCCATCTCGCAGCCTGTAACACGCGGCATCCACAGGACAGCGGTGGAGTGGAAACAGCAGCCAGGGTGGAGCCAGACAGATGTGGCGCATGTCCTGTTTCTGCACCGGCCCTGGGACTCCGGTCGGCGATAGACCTGAGTCACCGCAGCTCCTTTCTAGAATGAGGTAGCATATAAATAGATATCCTGACAAATACCTGTCTCCGTGAGCTTTCCTGAGTCTCGGTTTTCTCACCAATGAAACGGAAGGGGGAGGGGGAATAGTAGTAATTGAGTTCATGGAATCTATGAAGTTTCAGTAGGAGGAGAAGGGTTCATAGATGCATTCATTAAATAAATAATTATGTGTGCCAAGCCGGGCACAGTGGATCGTGCCTGTAAGCTTCAGCCTATGAAGCGGCTGGGGCTAGGGATCGCAGTTCAAGTCCCACTCAGGGCAACACAGCGAGACCTAGTCCCAAAAAATAGCTGGGTGTGGTGGCATGCGCCTGTAATTCCAGCTATCTGGGAAGCTGAGGCTGGGGATTGCTTGAGCCTGTGGTACCCTGGGCAATGTGAGCCTGCAGTTCCATGGGCAAAAATAGTGAGACATAGTCTCAAAAAAACAAAAACAAAAAATATTTATGTGTGCCTTCTAGGGATGAAACTGCACCAGGGTATTAGAGGTGAGCAAGGAAGCAGGACCCTAACCTCCTAGGGGAAGGCATTTGGGAAAGAAATAATCATTTCATGAGATGCCAGGTCATGAAATGTGCCTGAGAGAGCAATGGAGCTGAAATGGAGGGGGAGGAGACAGAGTTCCTGATGGGGGGGTGCTACTTAGGTAGGGAATCAAGAGGGGCCTCTGAGGAGGTGACATCTGAGAACAGACCAGGATAAATCAAGAGCAAGCAATGTGCCCCGCATCAAAACTGCAAACTGAGGCAGAGGAGATGAGCCACAAAGGCCATTCACAGGCACCTGTATTCACAGAGAAATTTCTTCACCAACACTGGCTGGGGGCGAGACCCCCTAAATCTGACACCAGAGCCATAAGGTAAAGCAGCAAAGCAGCGGAGATGGGATTGGAGAAGGCGGCCTGCAGCAAGAAAACATGGACAGATCACAAACGAATAGGACTCGCCACCCAGTGCAAACTTAAGACTGAAAACCTACCAGCAAGGCTCGCCTGGTTCCAACAACACAGTACCTCACCCAGTGAAAGGACACTGCCCCAGGAAAGAAAGAGACTAATGAACTTAGCACACCTAGTAAACAACAAAGAGTGGAGTTTGAGAGAATGGAAGGGGCACCAGAGGGAGGAGGGAGGGGGAGGAATACCAAAAACCACTTACCGAGGTTGTTATCTAAAGAACAAAATAAATAATAGTAAAAAAAAAAAAAAAAAAAAAAAAAAAAAAAAAAAAAAAAAAAAAAAAAAGCCTAAGTATGGCACCAACCAGAAAAAAAAGAGAAAGAGCCAGCAATGTGACTAACTGGAGGAAGAGCATGCTGGGTAGGAGGAACAGTGAAAGCAAAGACTCTGAGCAAGCTGTGTGTGAAGGACAGTCAAGGAACCAGATGGAGCTGGACTTTGAGGCCACTGAGGACTTGGGTGAGAACAAGCAGGACAGGCAGTTACTCTTTATTGCTGGGCTGGGTTCTGAGATGGGAATCGTCCCTTCCTCAAGCTCTTTAATCACACTGCTCTATAATTAGTTCCTTAGCTGTTTGTTACCCCAGAAAGGCTGTAAATTTCTCGAGGACAGAAACGGTGTCAGTTCAGTTCAGTTCAGTTCAATAAACATTTATGCCACAGAACCTGCAGATGTGGGAATGTACACGATGCTCTTTCAACCCTTGGAAACCTCCATCTGGTGCTGTAATCACTTTCATGTCCCTGATGACTAGAACATAATAATTCTCAACAAATATTTGTTTAATAGATCATGCAATGTCATGAATAATTAATACTCATTAATAATGAAACAATAGCAGCTATTTCTTGGACCCATCTGTGCCAGAACCTTTTGAATCCTTATGACCCTCAGAGGTACACGCTGTTATTTTCCTCCCTTTACAATTAGGGAAACTGAGGCACGGAGAGGCCAAGCTCTTTTGTCCATGGTCCTCCAGCTGCTAAGTGGTAGAAGGAACAATCTCTTCCCAGAGTCTGTGTCTTTAAATAAGACATCTCATTGTGTCTCTAAGGTTGGGGGCTTAGCCAAGTGGTGCCCCTAAAGCTTGGCACCTGCACTGCCACGGACTCTCAATTCCATTATCTCTGAACCCCTTTAAGAGGCTCCAGAAGGTTGTGAGCCATCGGAGACTCTGCCTTCTGGGCCAAGGCCTGTTTAGAAGGAGGCTGAGCGGGGCTCTAGCCTCCTCTTCCAGGGACTCTGCAAGTAGCTTGAGCAGTTAAACAGAGGAAATGGGGCTGGGCTTGTTTTCCATCTGTGGCTTCTGGCAGGCCTGGAACAGCAGCGGACAGGAAATGTGGCTCCTCAAGGGGAAGTGGGGCAGGCTGACAGAGCTGCAGGCAGGGCCCTCTCGGCCTAGGGCTCTTCAAAGCTGTTAGTGCTTTCCAGGTGGGGCGGGGCAGATCAGGCTGAAAAAGACAGGTGTACAGTGCTGGGAAGGATGCCCTTGGCAGTTCCTAGGACAACATGTGCCAGTGCTGGGGAGCTGGGGACCCCTCAGAATCCATCAGGATACTCACAGGAAGAGGAATCTGGGTAAGAAAATTATTCTGGGCTTTCTTGAGGCCCCTGAGAGTGAGGTGTTCTACTTTCCGTGGCCTGGATGAGCAAGAGGGAGCTGGGGAAAAGAAATGTACCAGGGCATCAAACACTCAGCCCACGACCTGGACAACTGCTGCTCTTGAAACCAGCCGAGCCAGCCTCCTTGGCCTGACCTCCAAGACTCCTTATGCACCTGTCCCTCTCCTCTTGCTCCTTCCTGCAGCCTTTCCCTGGGGAGATTCTCACTCAGGTCGCAAAGCCTGGTACCTGCCTGATGGCAGCTGCCCACTCAACACATCTTGCCTCTTTCCACACTTTTTCAACATGCCACCCTCACTTCTGCCATTCTTTCTGCTTACACTGCTCTCTGGGTCCTGTCCAAGCCCTTCCTGTTTGCTTATTTATTTGTTTATTTATTTATTTAGAGACTAGGTCTCGATATATTGCCCAGGGTAGTCCCGAACCCACGGACTCAAGTGATCCCTAACCTCAGCCTCCCATGTAGCTGGGATTACAGGTACGTGCCACCACGTCCAGCTCTGCCCTTCGTGTTTAGACAACCAACATCTCCATCTTTCAAACCCCAACCCAGGAAGGGAAAAGTCGAGAGGCAGAAAGAGGCCTGGGCTGGGCATGGTGGTACATGCCTGCAGGCGGCAGCCTAGGAAGCCGTGACTGGAACCAGGGATTGCGGTTTGAGACCTGCCAGGGGCATGTAGCAAGACCTAGTCCCCAAAAAATAGCTGGGCGTGGTGGTGCGCACCTGTAATCCCAGCTACCTGGGAAGCTGAAGCTGGGGATCGCTAGAGTCCGTGGTACCCCGGGCAACGTGAGCCTGCGGTTCCATGGGCAAAAATAGCAAGACCTAGTCTCAAAAAAAAAGAAAAAGAAAAAGAGAAAGAAAGAAAAAGAAAGAAGCCTGGATGAATAGCCCGGCAGTTCAAACTTTAGCCTTGGCTGTGGGATTTTCTGCCCAGACCCTCACATCTCTGGATGGCATCAGACAATTTCAAAGTCTCCTCTAGCTCTGACAGTTTCATTCATTCAAATCTCTTCCCCAGATCTGTAAGAGTTCGTTCATTTCATTACAAATACCTGCTCTGTGTCAAAACCCACTCCAGGGCCAGGATTCTCACCCCACTGATTCATCTAACTGGCATTTTGGTTCTCAACTAGATTCCCTTATCCTGTGACCTTGAGTGCACATGAGTCTTGTCTCCTTACAAGATTCTCGAAGCTTCTGTTGATCCTAGCTCTGTGCTGAATGCACAGATATGCGCCTAGTAACTTCCTAGGGAAGTTGACATGAATGTAGATCTCTGACAAGTTGAGCAAAAGCATGGAAACTAGCTTCCGGTTTGCAGGGGTGGCTGTGGTGAGACATGGTAGGGTGGGGCGTGGTCTTTGAGTCTAAGTCTGTCTGAGTAGCTAAGCCTCTGGTCCAGGTATCTGTGGAGCCCTGGGGAGCAAGACCAGAGTCCCAGAGCATGCTGTTTGCAGGCCCCTGATGGGGGGTTGGGCCTCTGACTCCACAGAGGGGACAGATGCACTGGACTTGGGCTGCAGGTGCTGCCGGCCAGTGACAGATGGAAATTTGATTAGGCTCCTTCTGGGCAGCTTGGTGAAAGTTCTGAGCAAAAAGAACTGTGGAGGAGGGGCTGGGGACCAAGAGAACTGTATCTCTCGTGGAAACTGTCCTTTGGCAAGTCCCAGGCTGGTCTGGGTCAGCTGGATCTACCTGAGAAAGCTTTCTTTTGCCTGCGTCCTGAACTCCAGCACCAAGTCCCCAACCTGCCAGGCCTTGCAGACTGTCTCTTGGCTCCTAAGCTCCAACCACAGTTACCTTTGAGCCCCCACACCCCATGTCTTATTACCCCTGCCAGGATACACACACTCCTCATACAGAGCCAGAAGACATGATCCTTAAGGATGAAAGTCCAGGCCCTTGCGAACCACATAGAGTAAAAAGGACTTTGGAGTCTGGATCCTGGCTCTACCAGTTCCTGGCTGAGTGATGTTAGCAAATTGCTTAACTTCTCTGAGGCTCAGTCTCATCAGGAAGACACTCCAGCGTTCCTCAGTCCCCACCTACTCTGTGAGTCTTGCTTCCCCCAAACATCTGTAGACAAGAGCACTGCTCAAGCACGTGGAGCCTAGCAGAAGCGCAATCCAGTCCCAGTACCTTCCCTGGTCCTTCCCGTCTTCCCCAGCCTGTGCTCACCCTGGGGACCTGGACCCTTGAGAGCCCTCCCTCAAAGTTCTGCTCTGAAATTCACCAAACGAGGCAAAAACCAGACTCCACTGCCTCAGGTCCCCGATGCCTGGTTACGTGCCCCCTGGTGTGTGGAGCGGCCAGCGAGACCTGCTGAAGGGCCTGTCCCAAGTACCCGGGTCCCGTCTGTGAGATCCCAGGCTCCGCCCCGCCTGCCTTCAGGAGGAGCGAGCCGCACCTCCGGCACTGCCCTTCTTTGGCCTTTGACTCACTTGTCAGCAAGAACCTCGGGTCCCCGAGGGGAAGAAGGAGTTCCGGGCTGCGCCAGGGCCCCGCCCTTGCCAAAGGAAGGAAAATGGATAGACCCCAGCTTCCGGCTTCCTCTGGCAGCCCGCCCCCTCCTCCAGCTCCAGTCGACTCTCGGCCCCCGGTTTTTGCATTTTTAATTCAGGACAGAATGTGATCTCTTGCAGCTCCTAGCTCTATCCTGTTGCTATTTAAATTACAAATCGGCCCCATCTCCCTGTCACTCTTGGGCTATTTTTAGCTTCTGGTAAATAGCAGCAGGGAGAGTTGGATCAGGTGCCCCTCCCTCGAGGAGCTGTGTACCCACAGCCCCGTGCCCACAGCAGGGGGCACCCTCCCCTGCCAGGTGGCACTCCAGAGCACTTCCCCCAGGCCCTCTGTGGGGGTGGAGGGGGCCGGGGGATGCGTGCAGGCTGGGCCATGTATGCTGTTGTCTCTTGAAGTCTGCCACCCCCCAGTCTCACCCCCATCCATTGCTCAGAGGAAACCTCCTTCAGGGGTACTACTCCAGGGTCCTCCCAGCCCACATGAAGGGCCACCAACAGAGGTCAAAGATGAACAGCTGTGAGTTAAGGAACTTTATATCTCTTATCTTCTCTAATCTCCCCAGTCATCCTCCGGTCAGCAGGTATTGCTGTTCCCATTTTCCATATGAGGAAATTGGGTCAGAAGTGAAAAGGATTTACCCAGTTAAGAAGGAGCGAGGCTGGCATTCCAACCCAGTCTCTCTGACCCGGAGGCCCGAGTGCATGTGTCTGTACCATTACCCTGGGTGGCAGGAGGGATCTCTCTGCCCGATGCCCACCACTAGCTCTTTCCCAGGTGTTGGTCCTGGGTCATCTACTGGGTCAGGAAGTGGCCAGCGGTGACCAGGACCACCTTGAGTCTGTTGTGTGGTTTTGCACAACTGTGAGCTAAGGAGGGTTTTTGACAATTTTAAATCGTTGGGAAAAAAGCAGAAGAATAATATTTGTGACAGTGGAAATGATATGAAATTTAAAGTTCAGTGACTATAAATAAAGTTTACTGGAACTCAGCCAGGCCCATTCGTTTACATATTGTCTATGGCTACAATGGCAGAATAGTTGCGACAGAGACCGCGTGACTTCGGTGACTTCGCAGCCTAAAATATCTGGCCCTGTGCGGATCATAATTTTGTCAAGGGAAGGGACCATGTCCCAGGCTTCCACCTCATACAGTGCCTGGCCCAGGGCCAGAACTACAGAGAGAGGTGCTGGTCCTCCTTCAAGGCTCCTGGGCCCACATCACACCCAGTTCAGGGATGTCCCAACCACCCAAACCCGGTTATTACACTCACATTCTCTGCAGCTTCTTCACAGGTGAAACCAGTGGTTTCCAAGCCTGTTTGACCATCACAACTGTGTGGGAGAGGTTTTTAAAGTCGAGATGCTCTGGCCCAACCACAGACCCTGGGATCTCCAGGGACGGGGTCTTGCCATGTTGCCTGGGGTAGTCTTGAACCCGTGGACTCAAATGATTCCTAGCCTCAGCCTCCCAAGTAGCTGGGATTACAGGCATGCCTAGCTGAGGACTGATTTTTTTTTTTTTTTGAGACTAGGTCTCGCTGTTTTTGCCCATGAAAACCGCAGGCTCTCATTGCCTGGGGTACCACGGACTCAAGCAATCCCCAGCCTCAGCTTCCCAGGTAGCTGGGATTACAGGCATGCACCACCATGCCCAGCTCTTTTTTTGGAACTAAGTCTCGCTACAGGCCCCAGGTGGGACTCGAACCACGATCCCTAGCCCCGGCCGCTTCATAGGCTGAAGCTTACAGGCACGAGTCACCGTGCCCGGCCTGCTGAGGACTGATTTTAAAAGTTCTGCATCTTCTATCTGGCCCTTTCAGATCAAACCCAGCACCTCTCAAGGGCCCCCTGGGCTGTTCCTAGGCAGGAGGCTGCCCCCCAAAGGCCATTGAGTTCAACCGTAAGTGTTTAGCATATGGAGGGATACTTTTCCTCACTCCCAATTGCAGATACAAGATGTCCGTTCCCCCCCACACACAGCCACCCCCTCAAGTTTCTCTGGGCACAGACAGGCCACCTCTTCATCTACCTAATGCAGTTTGGCCCTGATGGCTTCCAGCCCATGCTGAGGCTTTATTGTGGGAAGGAAAGCTAGTTCTCAGAAACCCCCACACCCCTAAAAGCTGCTGCAGCAGTGCTGAAAGCCCTGGTCCTCACTTATTTACGTCAGAGGCAGCCAAGCCTTAATCCTGCTTCCGCTTCCACCTCTTGCCCACAGATTTTTGCCCCCGCATTATTTCTCTCTAAAAGCCTTTTCTCTCCGTGAAGGGCTTTCAACTGCTTTTCTTAGCAACTCCTCACAGCAGGGTGGGAGGTTTAGCTGCGAGCCAGAGCTGCCTGGAACAGTGGCAGGTGGAGGACGCCAAGGGCCACTGTGGGCCTGAGCTCCTACCAGCCCCCAGCAGCCTCTACCAGGAAATTCCGCATCGGCCATCAGACCACTCAGAACTGCAGCCATGGGAGGCTTAGTCAGAAGCCACTGCTAGTTCCAAGGTATCCCCTGGATCTTTTTTTTTTTTTTT
>PVHY01026642.1:0-17053 GCA_004024945.1 Uropsilus gracilis
TTTATTTTATCCCGGGGCTTTCCCACTTCACTAACATTTGATAACTATCCTGATCTTTTGTACGCTTCACCTCCCCTGCCTTCTTCCCCCTCCTCCTCCTCTCTCATTCCATGGTTCAGTCCCATTGGTTGTTTTCATTTTTTATTTGTTTGATTTTCCCTATATCCCTCATATAAGTGAGACCATCCTGTACTTCTCTAAGAAAAAAAAAATTGCAGTGTTAGTTAGGAAAGAGTTTACACAGCAAATAATCCAGATGGGTTTGGGAAAAGTAAGAGGGGTAAACATCTTTGTAGAAATCATTTGGTTAACAATTATTTCCTGAAAAAAAATGGAAAATACTAGAGGCTCAATAATAAGTCTTCTTGCATGGTACTGGACACTCCCTCTGGACACAGCACAGGCATGCACCAGGAGAGGAAGAACCCAGAGGATAAGGATTCCTGAAATTTGCTTATAGTTACTTCAGGCATTCTCAAAATTTCTCACTGAATTCAAAAAAATCCCTCCAGGTATTTTAGATGTTAGTACTTTTGTTGACTAGCTTGGTCTTGCTATTTTCAATAAGAGTTCTAAATTAGTAAAATAATTCAAATAGAACTTATTGGTTAGGGAATGAAAAGCATATTGAAATTGGGTTCTTTTGAGGGTTGTTTAATAAAGGGGGGGGCATTTACAGAAATATCAACAAATTGCAGGGGACCCATAAGAGTGTAGATACTCTAGGTTAGTAATATGATGTTTGTGCCATCCCTATGTTTAAAGGAACAAAGCAATCACTGGAAGCAGAGAACCAAATGGTAGGAGTCATGATTGTTTATAGAGTGTTACATCCAACTTGAATGTCTCTGAAGGGAAATAAAAGCTTAGGGAATAAATATCTTGACCTTGCTTGCATTGATATTGAGCTGATGCTTCCCATTGACTGAATTGAACCAGAAGTCAGAAGACAAAGGAAATTCTTGTTCCAGCTCATAGAGGTCAAACTTCTGGTGTACAGTGCAAGATGCAGAAACCCCCTTTATAATTAAAGGGGGTTTAATCATAAAACCCCCTTTATGTTACCTCCTTAGCAAGTTTTAATGATTTATATATGTGTGTACTTACAGTACATTTGAATATAGTGTTTATTTTTAAGGTGAATTGTTCCTACATTCTTTATTCTTCTGAGTCTGACATTGTGGGGGCAGAGGGGAAATTTCTTTATTCCTGGAAGTTCTTCTTGGTCTGTTTTAGCAATCAAATGAACATCAGATTGAAGGAGAATAAAAATTTAATTACATACATATGGAGAATCTACATGGATACAAATTCTGAAGTAAAAGGAACAAAACAAGAGTTTTTTTAGTACTTAGGTAGGAATGGAATAGAGGCCTGGAGTTCCAAGGAAAAATGTGGGGACTCACAGGACTACAGCATAAAAGTTACAACAGGTAACTTTTATGATTAAAACCAGACATACAGCAATTAAATGTTTGTATTGTCAAATAGATGGCTGTCTCCCATAGGATGATTATTTTTTTAAATAATTTTTTTATTATTAATCATTTTTTGTTTCCATTTTTTAAATTATTATAAAGTTTATTCCAGTTGACAATTTAGGCCATAGACATGTACATGAAATTTCTATAAAAGGAATGAGTATGTGGGGGGTTAGGAGGGGTGGAGATAGGAGGGAGTGGTAAGAGAGGGAAGGAAAGTGGTGTGTGGTTCCCAGGGAATACAAAGATGTGAAACATATATATAAAAAAATAAATTAAGAAAAAAAAAGGAATCAGCACAATTTCCACGCTGGGGAGAAGCAGCTCTCCTGCTTGCCTGACTCTATGCAGATGGCTCTCTTTTTCTTTCTCTATTCCCTAATAACGCTTTTTCCCCTCTTTTTTTTAAATGTAATTTAAATTTTAAAAATTGCATATATATTTATATTTATATTACATTAGTCCACTATTGTATACCCCGGGTCTTTCCTACTTCACTAACATTTGTTAAACCATCCTGATCTTTTGTGCTCTTCACCTCCCCCATCGTTTTCCCCCTCCTCCTCTCAAGCTCCATGGTTCAGTCCTATTGGTTGTTTTCATTCTTTCTTATTCATTTGTTTGTTTTTCCCTATATCCATCATATAAGTGAGACCATCCTGTACTTCTTTTTCTTTCTGACTTATTTCTGCTAATATGAGTCTTTCTAGTTCCATCCAGGTTGCTGCGAATGACATGTGTTTGTCTTCCTTGACTGATGCGTAGTATTCCATCATGTATATGTACCACATTTTTTTTTAGCCAGTCATCTGTTTTGGGGCATTTGGTTTGTCTCCAATTCTTAGCAACTGTAAACAGGGCTGCAACGAACATGCGTGTACATGTGTCCTTTTGAATTAATGTCTTCATGTTCTCTGGGTATATTCCTAGTAGTGGGATTGCTGGGTCGAATGGTAAGTCCACATTCAATTGTTTGAGGGTCCTCCACACAGTCTTCCATAGTGGCTGGACCAGTTCGCACTCCCACCAGCAGTGTAAGAGAGTTCCTTTTTCTCCACATCCGTGCCAACATTTGTTGTTGTCTGTTTTACTTATATGGGCCATTTTACTGATGTAAGATGGTATCTCAGTGTGGTTTTAATTTGCATTTCCCTGATTATTAGTGGTATGGAGCATTTTTTCATATGCCTATTAGCCATTTGTATCTCCTCTTTGGTGAAGTGTCTTTTTAGCTCTTCTCCCCATTTTTTGAGTGGGTTTTTGCTTTGTTTTTATTGAGTTGTAGGAGCTCTTTGTGGATCTTTGTTATCAGACCCTTGTCACTTGTCTGGAGGGTGAAAATTTTCTCCCAGTCAGTTGGATTTCTCTTTGTTTTGTTTATTGTCTCTTGTTGAACAGAAACTTTTTAGTTTTATATAGTCCCAGCTGTTTATGTTTTCCTTCTTTTTTTTGCTGGCCATAGTTGTTTCCCCAAATGGATTTCTGAGGTGAAATTCATGAAGGGTTTTGCCCAGGTTTTCATCTATGTATTTTATGGTTGCAGGTCTCACTTCCAGGTCCTTTATCCATTTTGAGTTAATTTTTGTACAGGATATGAGGGTGTTGTCTTGGTCCATTTTTTTTTTTTACAAGTTTTGATCCAGTTTTCCCAGCACCATTTACTGAAGAGGCTATCCTTGTTCCAGAGTGTGTTTTTTGCCCCTTTGTAATAAATCAGTTGATCATATATGTGTGGTTTTATTTCTGGGTATTCAATTCTGATCCATTGGTCTGTTTGTCTGTTTTTGTACCAGTACCATGCTGTTTTAGGTATTATGGCTTTGTAGTATAGTTTGAGGTCTGGAATAGTAATACCTCTGTTCTCTCTTCTGTTTGTCAAAAGGGTTTTGGCTATTCAAGGTCTTTTGTTGTTCCATATGAATTTCAGCAGTTTTTGTTCTATCTTTTTAAAATATGTCATGGGGATCTGTATTGGAATTGCATTGAATCTGTAGATTGCCTTTGGTAGTATGGCCATTTTGATAATGTTGATTTTTCCAATCCATGAACAGGAAATGTCTTTCCATTTTTTAACATCATCTATTTCTTTTAAGAATGTTTTATAATTTTCTTTGTATAGGTATTTTACGTCTTTTGTTAGGTTAATTCCCAAGTATTTGATTTTCTTTGGTGAAATGTTTTTTTTAATTTCTTCTTCCGATTGATTCTTTGCATATATGAATGCTGTTGATTTTTGTGTGTTGATTTTGTATCCAGCTACCTTACTGAATCGGTTTATTATTTCAATCAGCTTTTCTGTCAGTTTTTCTGGGTTCTCTACATAGATTATCATGTCATCTGTGTACAGTGATAACTTTATTTCTTCCTTCCCTATTCGGATTCCTTTTATGTCTTTCTCTTGTTTTATTGTCCTACGTAGGACTTCCAGAACTATGTTGAAAAGGAGTGGGGAGAGTGGACATCCTTGCCTGGTTCTGGACCTTAATTGGAATGGTTTCAGTTTTTCCCCATTGAGGATGATATTTGCTGTGGGTCTGTTGTATATAGCTTTTATTATGTTGAAGTACGTTCCTTTTATATCAGTTTTTTCCAGGGCTTCATCATGAAAGGATGCTGAAGTTTATCAAATGCTTTTTCTGCATCTATTGATATGATCATATGGTTTTTGTTTTCCTCTTTGTTGATGTGGTGGATTATGTTGATTGATTTTCAGATATTGAACCATCCCTGTGCCCCTGGGATGAATCCCACTTGATCATGATGGATGGTCCTTTTTATGCAATGTTGGGTTTGGTTTGCCAGGATTTTGTTTAGAATTTTTGCATCTGTGTTCATTAGGGAGATTGGACTGTAGTTCTCTTTATCTTTATTTGGTTTTGGAATTAGTGTAATGTTTGCTTCATAGAAAGTATTTGGTAGCTTTCCTTCTTTCTCAATTTTGAAGGAGTTTTAATGGTACTGGTGTTAGTTCCTCTTTGAATGTTTGGTAGAATTTATTTGTAAAACCATCTGGACCTGGGCTCTTGTTTTTTTGGGAGAGTTCTGATGACTGCCTCAATTTCACTGCTTGTGATTGACCTGTTTAAGTTTTCTATTTCTTTTTTGTTCAATTTTGTATGACTGTATTGTTCTAGGAATTTGTCCATCTCTTCCAAGTTGCTGTATTTGTTTGCATATAGATGTCCATAGTAGTCTCTAATTATCTTTTGGATTTCTGCTGGGTCTGTTGTAATATCTCCCTTTTCATTTATGATCCTGTTTATTTGAGTTTTCTCTCTTCTTTTATTTTTAAGCCCTGCCAGGGGTTTGTCAATTTTATTTATTTTTTCAAAGAACCAGTTTTTGGGTTTGTTTATCTTCTTGATGGTCTTTTTGGTTTCTATTTCATTAATCTCTGCTTTTATTTTAGTTATTTCTTGTCTTCTGCTGGGTTTTGGATTTTTTTGTTGCTCTTTTTCTAAGTCCTCAAGTTGGGAGATTAGAGTATTTCTTTGGGCTGTTTCAATTCTTTTTGTTTGGGCCTGTATTGCCATGAACTTTCCTCGTATACTGCTTTTGCTGCATCCCACACATTTTGGAATGTTGTGTCATCATTGTCATTTGCCTCCATGTAGGTTTTAATTTCTTCTTTGATTTCCTCTTTTACCCAGTGATCTTCCAGAAGCCTGTTGTTCAGTCTCCATGTAGTGTTTACTTATTTTCTTTTCATTGTTGATTTCTAATTTGATGCCTTTATGATCAGAGAAAAAGGTTGGTATTATTTTAATCTTTGTGTATTTGTTCAGGTTTGTCTTGTGACCTATTATATGATCAACTTTAGAGAATGAACTGTGTGCATTTGAAAAAAAAGAGTGTATTCTTTTCCTTGGGGGTGTAGTGTCCTCTATATATCTATTAAGTCCATTTGGTCTAGCTCTTCCTTTAAAGCTTTTGTTTCTTTGTGTAGTTGCTGTTTTGTTGATCTGTCTTTTGTTGAGAGTGGTGTGTCAAAATCTTACCACATATGTATTCTCATCAATATTTGATATCAGTTCTACTAGTAGTTGTTTTATGAAATTTGGTGCTCCCTCATTTGGTGTGTATATGCTGATTGTTGTTATGTCTTTTTGGTGGATTGACCCTTTAACCATGTAGTGGCCGTCTTTATCTTTTGCCACTTTTGTTAATTTGAAGTCTGCTCTGTCTGATACAAGAATGGCAACTCCTGCTTTCTTGTGGGGGCCGTTTGCTTGTAGTATAGTTTTCCAGCCCTGCGCCTTCAGTCTATGCTTATCCTTAGAGATCAGATGTGTTTCTTGGATGCAGCAGAATGTTGGGTTCTGTTTTCTGATACAGTCTGCAACTTTCTGTCTTTTGATTGCTGAGTTAAGACCATTGACATTTAGGGTGATTATTGATGTCTGTGATTTTAACGGTTTCCTGGTGGTCATTTTGGGTTTTATTTTGTGTTTTTGTTCTTCTTATGGTTTTGATCTTGAGGCCATTTGCAAAATTTCTTGGAGTGGGGGTTTAATGGTAGCAAATTTCTGGAGACTTTGCTTGTTGGAAAAGGTTCTATATTTTCCTTCATAGAGGAAGGATAGTTTTCAGGGTAGAGTATTCTTGACTGGCACATTTTTTTTTGGAGTTTTTTGTGTATGTGACTCCATTCTCTCCTTGCCTGAAGTGTCTCTTCAGAAAAATCTGAGGTCAGTCTAATGGATTTTCCTTTGTAGGTTATCTGTTTCTTTTCTCTAGCCATTCTCATTATTTTTTCCTTATCTTGGGTTCTTGGAAGTTTTTCTCACTGTGGCTTTTCTTTGATTAAAGTAGTTTGGTGTCCTTTTGGCTCCCTGTATGTCTATTTTCATTTCTTTCTTCAGATTTGGGAAGTTCTCCTCTTCATTATACTGAAAAGCCTTTCAGTTCCCATGACTCTCTCCTCTCCTTCTGGGATTCCTATTACTCTTATGTTTCTTTTCTTTAAGGAATCTGACATATATCTGAGCTTGTCTTCAGTCCTCCTACTTTGTTTCTCTCTCTTTTTCTTTCTTTGTCCTCTATTTCTATATCCTCAAGTATGCTGATTTGTTCTTCTATTTCATCTAATCTGCTGCCATGACTTTTCTGTGCATTTTTGAGCTCACTTATTGCAACCCTTAAATCTTAAGTCTCTTTCAATTTCAATTTTAGGGATTCATTTTCATTCTTCAGTTCATTGATTAGGTTATACATATTGATGCTTTCTTTTTTATATGTTTCTACTTCTTCCCTTAGTGCATTAAATGCTTCTATCATACAGTTGTCCTTTTTTTCTAGTTCTCTTAATTGTTGGAGTGTATTTAACATATTGATTATGGAATATTTTTCTGAGATACACATCATTTCTTCAATGTTTTCTGGAGATTGTCTTTTCTTTGTTGGTGATGGATTATTTCCTGTAGGGTATGCTTGCATGTCTAAAGTTTTTCTTCTTACTGTGTCTTGCTTTCTAACTTGTTCTACATATTGAGAAACCATGGATCTTGTGTTGGTCGGCATGCTTATGGGAATGTTTTCCACGCTGAATGTAGATCTGTACTTTTGCAATTTGTGCTGGCGTCACTTGTGGCACCAGTGCCAGTGAGTTCCGGCAGCTCACCTGGGTGGGGGAAAGGTTGGGTGTGTTCCCTCAGGAACCTGGCTGTGTGGGTTGGCTCCCAGGAATGGCAGTGAAGGTGGCACAGGGATGGGTCCCTCCCAGAGGCCTGGAGCCAGCACCAGTGACTTAGGATGATTATTTTAGAAGATATACTAAAGCTAGGTTATATTCCCAATTTTCATTCTTTTAGTCCATTAAGGGAGTTGTAAAAAAGTAATGATAACAAAAGGTGATACAATTGTCTCTTTGAATGCCATTTCAAGATGACAAAAACAAACAAACAAAAAAACACAACCAGACAAACCAAAAAAACAGAAACCAAATATCAGCATCCATGGGTGAACATGACTTGAGGCAAATTGTGCAAACACACTTTCTTTTAATTCTACTGGTGAACTAGGTAAAGAAAAATCTAGTCATGAGAATTCTTTGAAAATAGCTCTTTAAATAATTGGTTCTCCAATAAGGTTAATCATTGCCCAGTTTCATATATATCCAGTTGCAAGTCTATTTTAGGAACTGGCCAGAAGGACCATGAAGAGCTTTGCTAGTAATGGCCAACATTTTCAAACTACATGAAACCTGGGGTAATAGGTGCAGAGATACCTATTTACTTAGTTCTCCCTAGTACTATATAAGAATCCAACTATATAAGGAGTTATAGATAAACTAGTGCTAGCATGAAAGTTAGTTTCTATCCTTTATTCAAAAAACATCAAGTGCAACTTAAAGAGAAAACATTTAGAGGGACATTCTTGCCATTTACTATTGCTGTTTTGTGGATTTTATCAGATCATACTGACTGCTAAATTACAGCCAATTTTAAGAAAGTGATATCAAAAAACTGAGAAGAGAACATGAGTTATATTGCATTTCTTCTCAATTCCTTAAGAGATGATATTGGAGTAATTCAGATTATAGAAAATCATATTAATGTTACTGATTTTGCTTATTAGTACTTCTGCACTAACTAAAAAGATGGTGGGGGCATTTAAAATAAAGTGTTGTGATAATGCTCTGGAATCTGGTTGGATTTTATTAGAGACTTATTATCTCTGCTAGGGAATTTATTACTTCTCTCTCTCCACTTTTTAATCCCTAGTTTAACTTCTCCCTCCACCTTGTTCCTGATCTCATTGCAAATCTCTCTCTCCCCCTCCTTCCAAATGCCACAGATGCACTTAACCTCTCAAATTAAGTACTGTCAAAAGGTTCTTTCTTATATAATTGTGTTTTGTGGAGAAAAAAGTATATAAAAATAGCTTTGAGAAGAAAATAAATAAAACTGCCAGGAAAGAAAGTGGGGTTGAATATTTTTATATTATTCACACTTGAACAAAAACTTTACTACTTCATTAAAAAAAAGAAAAGGATGGAAATAAGGAAAAGAAGGCAGTAAGGGAAAGTGAGAATGGGGGAGATAAGAAATAAAAATATCTGATTTATTTTTTAAGGAAATATTTTATTTAGAAAAATTATAATATAGTATATTGGCCATTTTTACCAAAATCTGGATGTTTGCAAATACCTTCATATTTATTTTACCATCTCAGATTTCAGTTTCTATTCTTTCTTTCTTTCCTTACATCTTTGATAGTTTTAGGAGAGCATTTGATCTGTCCGCTCAGGTGTAGTTTCTGAGATTCAGATCTATATTCAGTTTGCAAGTTTTGTCTTTTTTACTGTCCTTTTACTTGGTTTCTCTATATTCCACACAAGTGAAATTATTGGTATTTCTCTTATGCTTTTTTGCTCACTTTGCTCAGCTTAATCCCTTTCAACTCTGTCCAAATTGCCTAAAATAGGTTGGGTAGTTTCTCATTGTGTATATAAACCATACCTTGGTCCATTTCATCTCTTTTGGGTGATGTATGTTGTTTCCTTATCCTGATTATTATAAATAAGTCTGCAATAAGCACAGAAGTGCAGGTTTCCTTTCAAATTAGTGTTTTTGTTTTCTTTGGGTAGATTTCTGGGAATGGAATCACTGGATCATATTTAGTGTTTTAAAGAACCTCCATAGAACTTTTCACTGTGGCTGAACTAGTTTGCATTTCCACCAATAGTGTAAGAGGGTTCCTTTTCTATCACATTCCCACCAGCATTTGTTGTTTCTGGTTTTTTAATATGGGTCATTCTCATAGGTATGAAGTGGTGTCTCGCTGTGGCTTTGATGTGCATTTCCCATATACAAGTGATATTGAACATTTTTACGTATGCCCATTGAACCATTGCACTTCTTTGGAGAGGGGTCTTTTTGCTCTTATGCCCATTTTTTTATTTGGTTGTTTGCTTTGTTTTTGTTGAGTTGTGTAAGTTCTTTGTAGATCATTGATATCAGTCTCTTATCATTTGTATGGTATGCATTATTTTTTCTGATTCAGTAGATGTCTACATTTTGTTAACTCTCTCTCTTGCTGTTTAGATTTTTTGTTTGCTGTAGCCCCAGCTGTTTATCATTCTCTTTATTTTCCTTGCTTTTGTAGATGAGACCTCAAAGATGTTTTTGAAGTTTATGTTGTGGAGTAGTTTACCTATGTTTTCTTCTATGTATTTTATCATGTCAGGTATTACATCTAAGTCTTTTATCCATTTTGAGTTGATTTTTGTGAATGGTATGAGATTGTAGTCTAGATTTGCTCTTTTTTATGTGACAGTCCAATTTTCCCAGCACCATTTATTAAAGACAATTTCCTTATTCCAGTGTCTGCTTTTGCTCCTTTATCATAGATTAGTTGACCAAATGTGTACAATTTTATTCTGATCTTTTAATTCAATTTCAGTATGCCTGTTTTTTATTCTTGTACCATATTAGCATTATTTTGCCTTTTTGATATAGTTTGAAGTCCAAGGAATATACACTCCATTCATTCACATTTTAATCAGGAGAACTTTAGCCACTTTTTTTTTTTGAGATTCCATATGAGTCTCAGCAATATTTGTTCCATTTCTTTGAAGAATGCCATTGAGATTTTTTTATTGGAATCCAATTGAGTCTGTCCATTGTTTTGGGTAGGATGACCATTTTGATAATATTGATTCTTTCATTCCACGATCCTTTCCATTTCTTTGTATCTTCTAATTCTTTTAATGATATTTACAGTTTTCTTTGTATAGTTTTTTCACCTCCTCTGTCGGGTTTATTCCTAGGTATTTGATTTCTATGGTACAGTTGTAATTGAGATGTTGTTCTATATTTCTTCCTCTTCAGATTGATTATTTTCATATAGGAAAATTACTGATTTTTTGTGAATTAAATTTGTAACGTACTTTAATGAACAGATATATTTTTCATATTAGTTTTTCCATGAATTTTTTCCAAAGAGTTTTCAACATATCTTATCATATCACCTGTAAATAATGATATTTCTTCCTTCCATTTGCATTTCATTTATGTCTTCCTCTTGCCTGACTGCTTTAGCTAGAGCTTTGAGTATTATATTGAAAAGCAGTGGTGATTATGGACATCCTTTTCTTTTTTCACATCTTTATGGAAATGCTTTCAGTTTTTCACCATTAAGAATGATGCTAGTTGTGGGCTTGTCATATATGACTTTTATTATGTTAAGATATGTTCCCTTTATCTTAAAGTTTTCAAGGGTCTGTTCACCATAGATGGATGTTGAACTTTATCAAATGCTTTCCAGTGTTTAGAATATTCCTTTAGGTAACAGAAAAATGTGTTTGTGAAAGAGTGACTACACAGAATTTGTAGAGTATTAGGTCTCTGATATTTTATAAAATAAGCTTAACATTTTTGACATTTAAACCATTGGTAAAACAATAGCTTAAAGAAAATGTAACATTACCTCATTTATTGTAAAATTCTAATGGAATTTATTCAACTGGCAAGAGACTCATTGTGCTCTACCTTTTCTATTAAGTCTGAAGAGAAGTAAGGAGAAAAAAATCTAGCAACTTTTTTTCACTATGCTTTGTTGCTATAAAAGTAAAATATACCTCTACTTTGAATCATATGTTCTTTCTGGCCTGGCTTTTTAGAATTGCTTTTAAATCTGGTTTGACTAAGCATGAGTTTACTACAGGTGTTCTGGAAAAGAAAAATCTTTCAGTTTTAAATGTTAACTCCTAAATACAAAAGCTACAGCTTTGCTTTCATATGTCATGGAAAAAAATCAGCTAGAAGCAGTCTTATATGTCCTTGAAAAAGTGCTTTAAAATTGGTTCTAAATTTTCATCTTCCAGATGGGCAGCTTTAAGCAAGCCCTGCTGAGATGGCATATTAAAAGCCTAAATATGCCTTCAGTCATAACATGAATTCCCCAGGTTGACAATAAATATTTAAAGAGTTGCTTGTGTGTCACAAAAACAAAACTGCACCTTGTGTCTATGTTGGATGGTTTATAAATAATTCTGTTTTACACTGCTTTTTGTCTAGTTAATTTTTATTTAAAGGAACTGAACCAGCTGCATTTTTAAGAGTATTTTGAGCTACATAGCTGAGGATCATAGTCATCAGAGCTACAAGTAGGTGCCCCTTGGAAACAAGCATAAGTTTTATGGATGCCAGTGGCACATACATGCATATTTTCTATAGAGAAAGAAATTAATTACAGAGATCCCTGTCATACCACTTAATTAGTAATAAGACAGAAACTATATTAATTGACTCATACATTGTTCCAGTAACTAATACATTTGGGACCACAAAAATGATAATGAAAATCATGATCATAGTAATATATTGATATCAGCAACTAGGCAACTGCTATCATTCATTGAATAATTGCTATATGACAAGAGTAACATTTTATATCATTTAATTCTTTCAAAAATCATTGAGGTAGATCTAATACCATTGTTATAGACTTGGATACTTAAACTTAAAGGGAATTTTTTATTGTCATATAATACTAAGACTTAGGACTAAGATACAGTCTTTAAGCTGGGTCGTGTTATATTTTCTATTCACTTTAAGTTTTATAGATTGCCTGTGAGGAAAACCACTTGAATGTAAGATGGATTGACACCTTAATGGATAAAAATAAGTAGACAAAAAGAGAATGACTTTAGATGAAAAGTATAAGAGCAAGCAAAGAAGATAGGGCAAGAGTTGCTCAGTTGTTTTCTAGCCAATGGTCACAGCTGTTCTCAGTTCTTGTCATGGAGACTTTGCATCTAGCTTATTCAATCAGTGAAGGAGAGATTTCTGTAAAAAAAAGGTTGATCTTTTATGCAACCCAGTCACAGAAATATCATCTCATTATTTTTCTTGTAGTCTACTATGTAGAAGCACATTGCTAGTTTATTTTATTTTATTATTTATTTTATTTTTTTTCTAAATTCTTATATAAGTAAATAAGGTAAATGGTTACTGGCATGCCTTCCCTCCTCCACCCCCCCACCCACTTGTGTTCACTCAGTCTCCACTCTCATTGTTCTTTTTTGGTTTAGGTTGGGTTCATTTGTCCTTTGGTCTCTTTCTGTGGCTGTGTCCATTTTTCTGATGAGGGCCTGTGTTCCAGGCCCATGGCACATTGTGCTTGATGGTTTGTAGTCCTTAGCTTTGTATTGGGCAGCTAGTCCATGTTCATTTGGGGTCAATCGCTGTCTTCTAGTTGCTGGCTCCAGTATCATCTCCTTGCCATCCGCTATCTCTGCACCTCATTTATCTGACCTCTGGCTTTGGGGATCCTTTCCCCCAGCCATTGTCAGTGAGGAGGTTTCTCGAAGAGGGCAGGCATCCACTGATGGACCTTGCAGGTCATCTCCTCTCCGTCCATTTACAGCTTTGCGGTGGAGCCAATGCCCTTACTCTGTAGGCCTCCTCTCCCAAGGCTTGGGGGAGGGAGCCATGTTTCCTTGGGTGGCAAGTTCCACATGGGGTTTTTATTCACCAGCTTTCGGTGAAGCTATAGATGAAGGTCTGATAGGTCTTTACCGCAGTTGTTTCTCCATTCCAGTGTCTACTGTCTTTCTGAATGATCCTTGTTCTGTGTCCCACACACATGTATGCACAGGCTCTTTGCTGGCCCCTCATCCATTCTATGTTGCTGTGTACACATTTATGCTATTAGTCCTCCTGTGAGCTAAGTGGAGTGAAGGTGAAGCTGCAAGGATGTCATCCTCCTTCCCTCCCCTCTATTCCTGAATCAAGGATGGATCCAGTCTTGTCCGCTCCAGTCAGGTCTGAGGGTCCTGGCCAGCCCCTGTGTCCCCCTAACCCACCAGGTCAACGGCAGAGGGTCCCAGTGGGTACTGTATGGTTGCTGAGTGGATGCAGCCGTTGGCCTAGGTTTGCCAGCAGCTGCGGGCATCTGCCGGTAAGGGCAGGTACAGATCCCACGTGCCAAGCTGGTCAAGCCTCTTAGACCATTTTCTACATTGCTAGTTTAGCCCATGTTTAAAGGAAAGGATTTTATTTAAGTATAATGAATTCTATTATATAAGAGTAATCAACAAACTTGAATAGAAAGTTAATAGTCAGTATTTTACTGTTTAGTACTAAAAGTACTGTTCAGTACTTTTTTTAAATTTAAAACAAATTCTACTGTTGTCCCCCAAATGCCATTTTAATGAGTTCTATTTTAAAAAAGACCTACATGAAGAGGCAAGAAAATTAATGATATTCAGAATTAAAAGAATACAGGTAATCTTTGAACACTAGTAGTTTTGCTAATTAAATGTTTACCAAAATAAAGAATAAGAAGATACATAATGTTGTAAATTTCTCCATAAAATCATTCTAATTAAAACATCTGAAATCTCATAGATAAGTAATGAAACAGAGGAAATATGAAAATTTGATTGAAATAAAAAGCTCCACGGGAACCAAGACATCTGAAAACTCATCAGCTTCTGGGCAAAAAGTATAATAAATATGTCACCTTAAAAAATTACAGTCCCAATGATTCTTTATATCTGGTCTATATCGCTAGGTATTGATGCAGGGAATGTAAGTATATCTTGGTATAAAAGGTGTTAGGAAGTAGATGTAGAGGCTTAATATCTGCAATTAGAGTAAACATTAAGTATTAGTTTAGGAAGAGAAAGATTAGTAAATCATATGAAATTCTTACATTAATTTCTAATGGACCTTCAGACTCAGAAAGAATAATGCTAAAAGTTGAGTTGAAAGAAGAGAAATGGCCATTTCTCATAATGTTAAATACTGATGGAAAACAAATACTGATGTAAGATCACAAATAAATTCCATCAGCAAATGTTGATAAAATATATAATTCAGATCCAAGTATGAACAAAGTTGCTTGGCTCTTAGACAATAGGAACAACAGTGTCTGAGTATTGTGACATGCAAGGTTGTTCCTCTAATTGCTACACTAAATATTTAGAATGTTAAACTGATCAGAGCTATTTTTTGGCTTATTCTCCTGAGGTTTATGCTTGTGATTGTTGCTGTCTGCCACCTGTTTAGAACCAAGGAGGCAATGCTCATGTCCATCTGTTCAATCACAGTTTCTAAAACTAGAAACCTACAAAATAGGATGTTTCACTGATAAATGTATGGCCAAAATGGAAATTAAACAATCAAGTGTTAAATCCATTTCCTAGAGCTCATTATTATTATATATACTTGTATATATGTTTTGCGTATAGTGTACTATACACATGTACTAATCCCCAGTTAAAATCTACAAAAATAGAAACAATAGCCTTAGTCTTTCTTTTTTGATTTAGTAGTATTAAAATTCTTGGTAGCAGTTTCTTGACTACAAAAGAAGATAATATTATTGAAATACATCTATGTAACATATTTTCTCTTAACATTTATAAAAGTTCATCTATTTACTTATTTTACTATTTAAAGTTATTGAAAGAATTTATGTAAATTAATGTATTTCATGACACCATAATGGCTCCACTTTACCAAGAATAATACATGTATGCTATACTTCAAATTAATTGATGAAATTTTTTACTAAATTTTATTGAGGTTGCATTGGATTATAACACTGTATATATAATTCAGAAGTACAGAATTATACATGTTCACATATATATGTTGCTTATATGTGAAAGTGAATAAAATAAATCTGCTGAATATATTCTTCATGTCAATGATATTTGCTTAGTTATGATGTGAATTTTCTTAGTTATGATGTGAATGTATAATCACATAGAATATACATATGTGACTATGCCAGAAATAACTTTCTAGCAGGTATTTGGCTTCAATGTGGTTTGACATAGGAATGTTTACAATCCCTTCAAAGGATAAGACCATGTTTGCATCCAAATGTTAGATTTCAAAGAAATTCAAAGGCTAAAATGAAGCTTTGACATATCCCTAAATTATATCCATCCTTTTGCCACATGTCCTCCAAATCGCCAGGAAATTTAGGTCGTAGTAGTCACAAAAAATTCACTAGGACAAATAACACTCCTTGACACAATACTAAAATCTTACATTATATTAAATTTGTGGATTTGACTATAGAAAGTCCAAGGACAATATAAATTACTTGTTTTATTCATTTTGGTTTATATATTATATACTATTTTATTTTTGCTATTTTAATATTTGTTAAGTTTAAATTATAAAGTTGTAGGATTAATTTTATTAGTTTTATTTTTCTTCATACATCAACAACCATCTTTGATAGTTATTGTTCCCCTTGGGTATCATCTTCCCATGAATAATTCACCCATATACTGCCACCACCCTCCCTCTCACCCCCTTCCTAACTCTGGTCACTCCAACTCTTCTCTCATGCAAGTTATAGATCAATGAGAGCTAACTCTCTTAATTAAACTTCCAAGTGAGAAATACAAGTTTTGTTTGTATTTTTTTAAAACATAAACAGCATTGATATATTTTTATTCGGGATTGGTAATCTTTTTATTCCTCCCCAGGGAACCTTCCTAGGGAGTCTTGCTTTTCTCTCTCTTTTGTTTTCTATCTCTAGCTTTTTAAATAAACTTACCTCTTTCAATTTAAATATATATATTTATTTTGAAAGAGAAAATTATTATTATTTCTAAATTAATAGCTTTATTTTACTATCTTTTTCATGGAATTATTACATACAAAGTACGAAATTCACTGACAAATATTAAGAACTGTATTATTTGTTAAGGTAATTTTGGTATACAATTCAGATATGTGTGTTCACACCTTTTCAGATATGTGGTACCACACCATACCTACAACCAAGGCTCACACAATTCTTCATCATAGTCTGCTAGACTCCATTCATACTCTCTCCCTTACCCCCACCCTCCCCACTAATAGTATCAATTCAATAGTCTATATATGAATGAAATCAGGAAATATTTCTAAAGGACTATATTCAGTCTGTTCAGTGACCTGAGTTGTGTCCAAAACTGCTTGACATAGAAATGCTTGCAATTTGTTGTCTCATTGGCTTAATTTGTGTTTAGAAGGTGCAAGAGAGTGCAAACCACCTGGTTTTGTTGTACATGACTTTAAGCATCTCTGACACAGCACATTTTGAGCCCTACTTTTGTGCTCCAGATTTTGTCTTCTGACATACTTGGACCATGTGGAAATGTAACTTTGACTGAAATGGGATGATGATAGATTCAAAGGAATCAACCAATTTTTTAAATGAACATTAAGCCCTGGCATTAAAATAATTTAATACTTTAGGTACCTATTTTTAGTTTATAACAAGGATTATTCTTTTGGTCAATACAGGTTTTTCTTTTATCTGCTTCTTTCAATTTCTCTTGATGCATCACATATGTGCTGTTTGAAATACAAGGGTGTTGTATGCCTTTAACTAACTTACTAGTAAGAAATTCCGTTGAATCGCTAGTAATAAGGGAAATGCAAATCAAAACCACAATGAGATACCACCTTACACCAGTAAGAATGGCCCACATCCAAAGAACAGGCAACGCAAATTGCTGGCGAGGATGTGGAGAGAAGGGAACACTACTACACTGCTGGTGGCAATGTAAACTAGTTCAACCACTATGGAAAGGGGTGTGGAGGACCCTCAAGCTA
>PVHY01026643.1:0-17083 GCA_004024945.1 Uropsilus gracilis
TGTTGGGGGGGGGTGGGGGTAGGCAGGCAGACAGGAAAAGAAGGCAGGCGGGGGTGGTGACTCAGCCCAGCTTCACCCAGATCTCAGTGGGGCGGGGCGGGAGCCGGGCCCTCAGCCGGCCTCACGTCCCAGCTCCACGTGTGCCTCTCGCACGTGTCTCCCCAACGAGGAACCCCGGAACTCGAGGCCCCGCCCTCCCCGCTTCCCGTCAATCGGTAGCTGCAGCCCCGCCTCCGCCCCGCCCCCCGCCCCTCCCAGCGTCCGGGTCGTGCGCTAGGCCCAGAAAGCCGGGTGGGCCGGGACCACCGAGGGGAGGAGAAAAGAGAACACGCGTTGCCAGGGCGACAAGGGGCGGAGCTCATTATGTAATGGGGCCGGGAGGCAACCACCAATCGGGTGGTGACCACGGCTTCTGCTGAATGAAAACAAATGCAGCACGTGGGCCAGGTTCCGCGGCCATGTGAGCCCTCCGGGCCGCCCCGGCGCTGTGGGTGTCCTCCTTGGGGCTCAGTGGCACTCTCTGGGCCCGTCCAGTGTCTCTCCCCACTGTCACTGAGGAGTCCCCAGCGAGTCAGCCAATCATTTCCCCAGGCCGTCCTGCCTGCAGCCCCTGCGCCCCACAGTTTCTTAGGTTACCTTGAGCCAGTGGGAACTGGGGAAGGAGGAAGAGAGGAAGGGAGAATTCTCCTTCCGAGAAGTCCAGGCATGTCACAGCAGCAGGGGTGGGCAGATGGGGGCGTTTCGGGGCGCTGCTCCAAAGCTCTCAGTACCTCCAAACTGTTCATCTCACCACACGTACCCATTCGCCATGTCCTCCTGCCCGCGATCTGAGTCCTTCAGGCTCAAGGGAGCTTTGGGACTTAAGAGTGGAGCTGGCGTGCTAGAAGCGCATCCTCAGGCTAACAACCTGCTCTGGAGAGCCCAGCTGATGGCAGCACGGGACTTCCAGTCCCTTCTAAAGTTTTTTTTTTTTTTTTTGGTTGTTTGTTTTTTGGTTGTTGGTTTTGTTTTTTTTTTTTTGTTTTTTTTTCTATTCTAAGGCGTACATTCTAAGGCGAGGAGACAGTGACAGAGAGAATGCCAGTAAAGGAATCTCTTACCTGTGTTGTTGTTGGAGTCCAGGGTCGTCATGTCTTCACCGGTTGAGAGCGGTCATTCAAACGGGACCTTGTCACAAATTGGAGATTGCAATTGCCACTGTCGCCCCCTGGATACTGGCTGAAGGCGGGGAGTGGACCCCGCGGCTCACGATCAGAATGGGGAGCACACTGCAGCAAGGTCTTGGGGTGGCCGGACCGCAACCCTGCAGAAGGGTGGGACGCTGAGGCAACGGTGGTCTGCTTTGCATGGGAAGAGCAGAGGGAGGAGAAGAAGAAGGGGGATCAGTGCGCAGTGGTTCTGGTTAGAAGGTAGCGAGAAGTCGAGTCTCTGCAGTGCACGGAGCAGTCCTGCTTGAGGGCTCCGCAGCGCTGCAGGGTAGCGAATCTGGAGCTCCTGGTGCAAAAAGTCCCAGCGGGAGAGAGGTTGCAGTCAGGAACTAAGTAGGTGATGGGGAGAAACCGGGCACCGAGACGCGAAGAAGCGAGACGTGTGCCCTGCTACGTTCCCTCGGCAGCAATATTTCACTCTGCCAATCTCAGCCGCCTTTTGCCCCAGCCTTTTTCCCTGGGACAGAGGGCTCTGCGCAGGCGCCAGCAACCCCGGGTTCCCGGGCCGCACGCGGCACTGGAGCATGTACCATGTGATCCCAGGGAGCGCCTCGTGCCCCAGTGACACACTTTTCCAGCAGCAGGCACGTTGAGCTTGGTGCGCCTGCGTATCGCTAAGGCTGTCGGGATTTGTAGTTCGCTGGCAAAGTAGGCGGACTGCTTATTTCCTCCTTTCTCTGCCTAGCAAAAACTGTAGCCGGCCGGGAGGTGCTGAGAGCTGGGTGGGGCTGAGGCGCTGAAGAATCTGGATGGTGTGTTTGGAAAGTCTGGATGGCAGAGGCATGTGAATTCCTGCGAGGACCTGCAGGCTTGACTGCTCCTTAGAGAGCAAAGCTAACAGGCCCTTTCTGCAAACCTTGCAAATGTGAGGACTTCACGTGATTGCAGGACTGACCTCGCCTTGAGGTTAGCGGTGACACAGAGGGAGAGACAAATAGGGGAGAGAGATACCCTCAGAAACAGGAGCCTAGACTGAACTTCTGCTTATAGCACCAAGTCCTGAGACCAAAAGGAAATGTGACCCCTTTTCCCTCCCGCTCCCCTTAAGGAGAGCACCCCTAGGGAAAGGAGTTGCCATGGGGGCAAGGATGTCCTATTGCTTGTATGACAGTAGCGTACCCACTCAAGGTGGCTTTAGAGAGAGTCATTTCTCTTTATCTGGGAAATTAAAAATGACAAGGGAGGGGACTTTATGATGAAAGTGCTTTGAGGTCCAAATGTAATGGGGCCAGAGGTGAAGCAGGGGTTGGAGGGCAGAATGACACCCACTCCCTACTCCCACCCCATCCCCCAGTGCTTGAGGTAGCATATGGATTCCATAGAAGGTAACTCACAAGAGAACACAGATTATTTTAACCCTCCCTCTACTGATGAGGAAAATAAAGCTTAGAAGTGACTGATCCAAGGTCAGACATCCATTGCTAGTTTCATCTGCCTACACTAAATAAACATCAGGGAGATGGGCAGATGAGCAAATAAAACACTGAGTGGAAGGATGGAAACAGCCAGCATCTTTCTTGGGAGCAACAACAGAGCCACTGGTGAAAATAGGTCGTAAGCAGTGTCCATGCTGTTTGAGGACTTGGGTCATGGAAAGAGATGGAAGCTCCTGCTCAAGCAGCCTAGAGCACCCCAGTCACCTTATTCCTCCTCCCCCCATGCCTCTAGGAAGGGTTATGTTGTTCCTCTATCTCCTTTCCCCCAACACACACACACACACACACACACACATCCCACCCTTCTCACGTATTCACAGGCAGTTCCTGCGACAGCGTTTATTGGTGCCAGGATACATGACAGCCACCAAAGAGGGTAGAATAAAGGAATGAGTAAGCACCAAGGAAGGAGTAAGCTGGGCAGGCAAAAATATGCAAGTTAAAAGGACAGGGAGGGTGACTGAAGCGATGTGACCACTGACCCCCTGACTCCCAAGAGAATGCAGGTTCCTAGAGTAGGTGCCCTAGAATGGCCTGAGAATTAGCTTTGTTCTTCTGCCCCCAAGAAGAGTAGGAGAGAGAGGGCAGTGGGCTCTCCCCAGGCCTGCCCTGGCCCTTTTGCCCAGAGCTGGGAAGTTGCAGCTGAATGTGGGAGGGACTGGGAGGGGCTACAACAAACAAGGAAAGCAGCTTTTCAGGAAAACTTGGTTCTCAACTCAGCCTCCACCCCCTCTCCCTCCTCCCGCTGATCTCCCTGGGCTCCTTAGGGGAAGCAGAGTGGTGTGCTGCCCCTTGCTACCCTTCTGCACTATCCACCAAAGCCAGGGGCAGAGCCCAGTGATCTGCCAGGTATCTCTAAATCAGGACCTATCTCCTCCCCACCAGCCTCATGTCACCACTGGCACACTCCCTTTAGTGCCCTGGGTCCTCTCCCTCCTGAACACCCACAGCTAACTTCCCTGCTGCTGTGGGATCCTGCCCAAGCTTTGTCCTACTGGCCAGACTTTAAACCATGAAGGGAAAGGTCAGGGGTCAAGACTCCCTCCCCAAGTTTGCAGCCAATGAGCTGGAGGAGGAAGCAGCAAGAGCTGAAATTCAGTCAGCCTAACTTCTCTTGGCAAGAAGCTCGGTTGTTTTGCAGTCTGCCTGAGGTATGAAGGCGGAGGCTGGGAGGAGGGAGCATGAAGAAGAGGGGGGTTACCTCTGCTCCCTCCTTCCTCTGCACTTCTTACAGGACCCTTCCTTTTCTCCCTGACAAAGCAGTAAGTTTAGGGTTTTTGTTTTACAGCTGGAGACAAGGATACGGAAGAATGAAGAGGCAGGACTCTCCCTTGGCTCTAGAAGTTTCTAGTCAATTGATTCACCCAGCTCCTCCTCTTTCTTCCAACAGCTGCTGGGAGAAGGGCAGATTCTAGGGGACCCAGAACTACCAAAAGAGGGAAAGGCTAGATTGTCTGACCTCTGACCTTTAGGAATCTGGAGTAGAATGTAACTTTGGCCTCTCTCTCTTTGACCTCCACCTTGACAACCTTTAGACAACAGGTGTATCTCAACAGTCTCCCATCCCTCCTGCCAGCTGGACATTCCAGCTCACTTCTGTGTGTGCTCACACATGAGCCACACACACACAAGAAGGGACTGAACTCTTAATGAACAGTGCTCAGATTGAAAGTGTGTAGAACTGATATATATATATATAAAACTATATAACTCTCTCTCTCTCTCTCTCTACATATATATATAAAACAAAGCAAGGCTCTGGCTTCATGTTAGATACATTTCTACCCAGAGAGTCTGGGGGACTGACTTCACAATTTAGAGGCAGGATTGGATTGTGTGTGTCCCCAAATACATCTTTAAATTTCTCCTGTAGCCAGGGATGTGGTGGCATGCGCCTATAATCCCAGTTACCTGGGAGGCTGAGACTGAGATCACTTGAGTCTGTGGGTTGTGGGTTTGAGACAACCCTGAGCAACATAGCGAGACCTAGTCTCTCAAAAATAAAAATTTAAATAAATAAACTTCTCATGTATTTCTGTGGACTAGGAAGGACAGAGAAGAAGAAAGAAAGAGAGAGAGAGAGAGAGAGAGAGAGTTCCAAGCTCTGGTCAGAGGTTCTGTGATTGTATGGTTGTGAATTAAGAACTGTACGTATCTAAGTGTGAGTGGTATGCATGTGTGTTGGATGAGTGTGTCTGATCCAAGATCTAGTCCCTTTGCCAGCAGGTTGTTCTGGGTAACAGGGGCTACGCCCTGTGCAAATCCTGGGTGGCCTAAATCTTGGGCCAACTACTTGACTGAGGGTGGGTCCTTGCTGGTAACCAGGTCAGCCTTCAGTAAGTGACTTCCCTTCCCCCTCTTTTCTCACCAAAGTAAGCACTGCCCAGGGTAATAACCTGCCTGCCCAGGTGATGCAAACCTGAGAGAAATCTCTGGGATGCTCCAGAATCAGAGAACCAGCCATGTGCCTAGAAGAGACTCATTCCTTCCCCCAAGGTCTTTTATGTCGTCTCTAAAAGGACCACCAACTTTCCCTATCCCACACAAAGTCTTGACACCGTGGAGGAGAATTTCCAGATTCTATCACAGAAGGGTCAAAGTCAAAGTTGATTTGTTCTTTGAGGGAAATGGAGAAAGAGGGTGAGGCATGATCCAGGGCTGGGTTCCATGGAGGTGTTTTGCCTCAGATTCATTTTATCTCAGTAAAGTACCACTGGCATACTCACGTTAGGGCCCTGGCTCCTCTCCCTCCTGAACACCCAGACCTAACTTCACTGCTGCTGTGGTGACCCTCCCCATACTTTGTCCTACTAGCCAGGCTTTATCCCTTTAGGAGAAAGGTAAAAGGTCAATGCCATGATATGCTCTGGATCTTGAGTAAAGTGCTCTGCTTTGTAGATATGGCTTCCTGACAAATCAAGTTGACTCTAGCATCCTGGGAAAGTTAATAAGGATCTCTAAGTCTCAGAGTCCCCATCTCTAAATGAAGAATGAGACTGCTGCTGGATCCCACTGGTGATGTCACTTCAGGGTCCCTGCACCTGCCCCTTGGCTGTCCTTGAGCCTCTGTAAGACTGAGATGCAGGAGTGTGTGCGTATGGTAGGGGTATGTTGGAGGGAGATTCTTGTGTGCCTGCATCCTGTCTCCATCCTTTACCCCAAGCTCTATCCAGCATCTCCTTATCCAGCATCTCCCCATTCCTTGGGCCTCTGCGGATCCCCATGCAGCTGCCAGGAGAGGCGAGAAGCTAGAGGCTCATGACAGCCCTCATGAGCTGGATGGACCTCCGAGGAGTGGTGGCCAGGGCAGGCAGGCGTTAGGGACTGTGTGTATGGATTCTGGAAAGCTTGCATAAACACTGGTTAGGATGGGGAGTGGAAGGGGGGTGCAATGGGCTGCCCAGTGGGGGAAAAAAAGCACCTTCCTGCCCCCTCCAGCTCAGCCTGCCTGGAAAGAAAGAACAAGGCTCATTTTCCCTCCTCCCATCTCTCTCCCCTGGTTTGCAGCTGCTGGGCTGGAAAGACTGCATGCAGTATCTTGAGGGGTGCTGGTTGGGGGGGGTATCTTGCAGTGGGGGCTGCAGGGTAAGGAGAGGATGCTGTGAGCAATTTCACTAATTTGGGATCTTTCCCCTTCTTCTAAATTGCGGGGAGGGGGAGAAAAACAATTTGTCAGAGATTTTCAATGCCACAGGAAGGAGCTTTGGCTCATTAGAATGCGCAGTTTGCACCCTGAAGAAAAAATCTGTGCTGGTTGCAAAAATGCAGACGTGTGTAGGGGCACAGTGGAGATTTAAAAAAAAAAAAAAAAGCGCTAGCTCTGCAATGCAGGATCTGCAAAGTTTTGGTGCGGTAGGAAATGTGGGTCGTGCTCCTTTCCTTTGCTTGTTCCTGCTAACCTACTGTCCGCCTGACTCCAGCAGTCTCACATCACAGTAAGAGGCACCATGGCTCAAAAAGTCAGAAACAGGGTCACAGGTGGGAGGCCAGAGCATAGGGCTGGGCCTGGGGTACTGGGGTTAGAAGTCTTGGAGAAGAACCTGTGGGCTTGGAGGGCCAGGCAGGTGGGCGGAGACATTGGAAGGAATAGAGGTTAAACTTGTCTCTGGCACCGTGTTTATTCTCCAGCTGGATCCAAAATTAGTGCGAAGCTCTTCCAGTTCTTGCTTCGCTACCCCCCCCACCCCCAGGGACTTTCCCTTTTCTATCTCAAGCCCATAGACCACTCTACAGAAGGAATCCTAGCTTCCTGTCAACACCCCCCTCCCAAATCCCTGAATTCTCTTTGTACCAATCCTGGAATTGGGACTTCTACATCTGTGTGGAGCTGGAGCCTTCTCCTCCCTAAAATCAGGTAGCCCGACTTGGGGTTCAGGCTGCAGGGCTTGGCTCTGGACCACATTCACAAATGAACCCAGAGGGCTGCGCCATTCTGCACTCCTGGTTGGGGGAGGCCTTTGTTCACTAGGGCCTATAGCTCTGGGTCCTGGAAAGGCCAAGGGGTTACCTGGGAGAAGCATATACCTGGGAAAATGGTGTTACTTTCCAGGGTGCTTGCTCCCCTGGTGGCTCTCGAGAAACAAAAGGAGACAGCAGCAGGACAGAGGTAGGAGATAGGCTTCCAGTGCCCTTTCACTCCTTCCCCATCTTGCCCTCTGTTTCTCAGGCCGGTGGAGGACAGGGTTCAGGGTGTTTGTGCCGGCGGAGGCTCACGCGGGCTGCCGGGATCACATGGCCCGGGCATGTGCAGCCTGCTCCATTTCTACCACAACAACTCGCTCATAAACAGCCCGGCTGCTGCGGCGGTGGCGGTGGAGACATGTGCGAGCGAGGGGGTGGGGCACGTGGCCCTGCCCGAGCCCAGGGAAGGCGCGGGCTCCGCAGTACCGCCTCTCCCCTCCCCGTGCTGGCGCTGCCTGCCACAGGAAATTCCTACTGCTCTGCTGCTCCTGCTGCTGCAAAACATGTTTGGGGAAGTGACTTTCAATAAGCATGGAGTCGATGAAAAGAATAGAACAGATACTCAGTTCCAGAATGACTGGTGCCTGCCCTGCCTTATCTTTCTCAGATCCTTCTGCCCACTGGAGAGGGAGGAAGGGGGCAGAGGAGCAGTCACGTGTTCAGGACTCTCATCTGTTTCTTCTTTAACTATATAACATTGGCACCAACCACGTTCCCATGGTGTGCATTGGGGAAGGGACTGGCGTTCTCAGTTCTCAGTTCTCAGCTCTACTGGTGGCCCCAGGTGGGTCAGCATCACCTGGGACCTGTTGTTCCTGCAAATGCTCAGGCACTTCCAGGTCCACTGAACAGAAACGCTGACATCACAGTGGTAAAGGTCAGCACGTTAGAACAAGCCTTCCAAGAGACTGGGACGCAGGCTGAAGTCTGAAAATTACTGCTTTTTTCAGGTCTTTGTTCCCTAGACATCTAGCCTAGGGTGTGGGGAATGTCCACCTTCTGCTTTGGGGCGTTTTCATCTCAAAATTCAGCTAGAAAGCATAACCGATTGAGTGGCTGCTGTGTACAAGGGTTCTGGAAATGAAGACAAATGAATTCAGAGCTGAGTCAGAGCTGAAGATGAAAGGGAAGAGAAGGTACAAGAGAAAGGATGAAGGGAAGACCAGGCTAGGATTGTGATTGTTTTTCTCCATCTTATCTACTTTTCTTCCTGTCCAGAGACTCCTACTAGAACAAATGATTGTGGTTTAAATTGTTTTGAGGCTGGGGGTAAAAATTGGTCCCTTGCCTATTTTTGTTGGCCATGGGGACCCCAGGCTAGTTAGTCTTAAGTCTTGACTCCCCATGCATAACTGAGGGATATGTGCCCACACACAAACATAGACTCCTTGGGATTTCAGAGGTAGGGGGAAGAGAGTCAAGACAGGGAATGAGGTCCCAGAGGGTTGGAAGTAGCCCAGGCAAAATGAATTTAACAGATAACAAGTAGGAAAAGTCTTTTAAAGGGGGGAGGATGGGGACAACCCTGGCCTACTCCAATTTCCTGATACCCAGAAACTGTGACCAGAGGAAGCAGAGGGGTCTCTAAGGCAAATTACAAAGGCTCCTGGGAACAAAATCTGAGCTTGGAAAAGCAAGGCAAGTGGAAAATGGGGGCTATGTGAACAGAACAAGAGTGGGGCATGGAGGGAGGAAGTCAAGGTTGGGCACCATGCCCAGCCCCTCTCCTCGGGCTTCCCTCCTCTGTCACATAAAGAGCTCCCGTTACTGCCTCTGATATGACCAGTTGACTCCTGGCCTCTCTCCCTGCTTCATTTTTCCAGGAATATGCTTCCCTCTGTTCTCATAGAGCCCTTTCTCTTGCTTCTCTGCAAGGCATCCTCTCTGTGCCTGAAAGGCTGTAGACTCAAGAAGCAGACAGCCCTGCAGGCTCAGCTGCAGTGACCTACATCTGCTCTCCCCCAGGCCCTGGGTGTGGGAGCTGAGGTTTCAAGACAGGAACTTGGTAATCTGGCAGAGGTCTACAGATGGTGATGTCAGGAAAACAGGCTGCAGAAGTGCCACTGAGGGACCTCAAGGCAGGGGGCGCCACTGGCATGAGTTCTTACTTTGTTATTTGCAGACAGTATCAGAAGAGTAAGGTTTCTTAGCAGTGGCCACTTGGATAGGTGCCAGAGGTATCTGCCGACTGGTCTCTATTCACAAGATCTGGGAATAGTTTTTCCCCGTTCCCCATTCTTGCTCAACCCACCCCACTCAGCTGCAGCTGGCTGCAAAGATTTACTTGGCTTGACATGGACCAGTGAGTTCAGATTTCAGCTGATTTATTTCAGGGATGTGAAGGCTGAGAGGGGTGGTCAGCTATGCAGACACCTATTCCCAGGCTTTACTATATAGGGACAGATATATTTCCTTAGACCCAAAGATTCTGAAAGAGAAGGAAGTCCAGAGCCTTAGAACCCCTGCCGCTGAACCTCCCTTTACAGGCCTTCTGGAACAGGGAAGGCAGGTTCTGAAGTAGATGCTTTCCCTTCTCACTATCAAACCAGTGTTTAGGATGCCCACTGCCTCCAAATTGTGAATGTTTTGCCCTGGAAAGGAAATCCTATTGTGGGGGAACAGAGATTAGCTGGTGGTGAGAGAAAAATACATGAGATGAGCCTTCTGCTTGGAAGGGTTGGGGGGAGCAAGAAAGAGCAGGCTATTTAGCACTGGGTGGCTCTCAGTCCAAAGGGCTTTCCCTTAGCCAAGCCCCACCCCAAAGCCCAGGAAGTCTACAGCTTGGCCCCCAGCCAGGGTGAGAGCATTCCTCAGGACTCCCACAGGCTGTGGGGGATGGTGGTAGTGTTCCCACCACTAGGATGGAGGAGGGGAAGGAAATGAGAAGGGGAGGAAATGACCAGAGAGAAGAGTGAGGGTTGGGGAGTTAGTTCTCAGTACCACAAGTCGAGGCTGGATACCTTCCCAAGGGCCACGAGAATGGTCTGTTGCTTAAGAGCAGAAGGGTAGATGACCCCTAGATCACCTCTTTGTTCAGGGTCATCAATGAAATCCCAAACTGTCCTCTGAAGGTCTCTCTCCCCCCCCCCTTCCTCTCTCGCATCCTCCCTTCCTCTGGGGCTGCGGTTGATCTCGGGAGCCCCCCGGTGACTAAATCTGGAATTGCAGCTGGGCTGGGGACTGGGGGCGGAGCCCATGGGTCTCCCACCTCGAGGTTCCCTCCCTTAGGTCGGGACTCTGGAAATAGCACCTGGTAATGGGAGCGCTGACAGATGCTGAACAAGGAGAGCAAGTGTTCCTAGTTCTTAACGTTCTAGCTCGATCATATTGGGGCGGTTTGGCTTGATAATAGGTACCTACGACTCCTATTCCTCTCAACACACTGCCCCTGTGTTGTGTGCTTTTGGCTACAATGAGGTTCCCCTCTGTGGGCTGCAAGACTTGTAACTCTTGGGCTATTTACCTTGTATGACCTCTGATTTTTTTTGAGGGACAAACAGTCCCGTGATCATTCTGATTTTAAACTTACCCTTCATTCTCTTAGTGCTGCCTGATGTACTACTCTTTCTCGCAGTCAGTCCACAGTGGCATACCTCCCACTACCCAGTTCCCCACTAAGACCCTCAAACCCACATCTCATGTAGGGGAAAAGGAGTGGGGAGAAAATGGACAAAGCGTAGGTCAGAATGTTCCCCAAGGAAACCAGTTCCCTGTTTGGCTTCACTTGACCCATTTTCTTGCTTTTCCTGGTTGTTCCTTTGTTCTATGTATCAAGCCTTACCACTGGACTTCTTTTTGCTGTCCAGCCCACTTCCTCTTCCTCCAACGTGATCTCTTGGGGCTCTTCCCATCCAGGGCAAACGTTCTCAACAATGACAGAGGAGGAGATTCCGTTTTGGAAATAATTTATGTCAGTCTGAAGACTCTAGCCCAGGGCTGGGCACGGTGGTTCGTGCCTGTAAGCTTCAGTCTATGAAGCAGCCGGGGCTAGGGATCGCGGTTCGAGTCCCGCCTGGGGCCCGTAGTGAGAACTAGTTCCAAAAAAATAGCTGGGCGTGGTGGCGTGCGCCTGTAATCCCAGCTACCTGGGAAGCTGAGGCTGGGGATTGCTTGAGTCTGTGGTACCCCGGGCAATGAGAACCTGTGGTTCCACGGGCAAAAATAGCGAGACATAGTCTCAAAAAAAAAAAAAAAAAAAAAAAAAAAAAAAAAAAAAAAAAAAAAAAAAAAAGACTCTAGCCCATAGAGAGGGAACCGGCTTCCAAGGTTGTTGGGGAAGGGGAGGTAGCAGAGAAGGCAAGAACCAGAATCTTGGCTAGGAGAGGCTCTGTTCGCATTAATCCAGACCATAATTAAAGGACTCTTGGCTCTCTTCTGGTATCGAAGGATCTTAGAAACCTCTGCCAACACCATGAAAAACTCTAGGTTTCGGAAAGGAAGTTGGAGCTGAGGTAGCCAGCCAGCGATTAAAACTTTGCCCAACTCAACCCTCAAAACTATTCTCTTTGATGCTAGCCTTTCTCTTGATTTTTCCTCATCTTCTGTGTGATCCTTCAACTAACTAACTAACTAACTAACTAACTAACTAACTAACTAACTAACTAACTAACTAACTAACTAACTAACTAACTAACTAGCTCTAAGGTGATGAAATCATCTTCAGCAGAGGCAGCGAGCTACCATCCCCTGCTGCCGGCCAGACCTCAAAGTTCTCTCCATCCAGGCTGCTGCCCCACGTTCACCCTGAAGGGGGCAGTTTCGTTCAGTCGTCAGTTGGTGCCAGCGAAAAGGGAGCCCCAGGAAGGAAACACGTGGTCACGTGTAGGAGGTGGGGTTCTCGCAGAGGTTGCTGGGATAGAGAGGGGAGGTCCACGTGGAGTGGGCGGGGCGCGCTGAAAGTTTTGGCGGGGCTGAAGAAGGGAGTAAAATACCCAAATTTGAGTTGTGATTTTATTTAAAAAAAAAAAAAAAAAAAAAAGGCAGCAGGGAGGGTGTGTCTTACCCTTGGGAGAGGCCCCCGCAGAGGGGAACGGCACTAGAGCATCCGGCTCGCCGAAGTCCGGGATGCAGTGCATTATTTCTGCCAGAAAGAGCTCAGAACCTGGCCGGGCCTCGGACCGGAAACCTCTGTGGCTCCATGCTGTTTCCCCATCCCCCAAGAAGAGAAAGGTGGCCTCTCCACCCTTGGTCTCATTTCAGTGCCTTGTGGGGCTGGGCTACCGCCAGCCAAGCAACCCTACTCTTTATTTACCTTTCCAAGAGCTTCAGAAGCCGCCCTGATGGATCCTCTATGGATAGAGGTTCACACATGTCTCTTTACTACCTAGTTTTGCCCCACTGCAGAAAGCATAGTTTTCGGGTAGGGGTGGGGTGGGGGGGTTGGCTTAGAGATGATCTATTTCAGTTTTCTTTTTGGCTTGGGAGAAGTCAGACCCATACAGTAAAAGAGTTGCTACATGCTTTGTCCGCATTGTAGTGTACCCTTCAAAGGCTATGAAAGTGGAACTCGGCCATTCTAAAGAGCCTTGGAGGGACCAGTGAGTTAAAGTGTTGACTTTAAGAGCTCTAGAGGGCAAAGGGGATGGTCATTATCTCATTAGGGATAAAACAGGCAAAAAAGTAAGGACTTGATTTATGGGTTCTAAATTTTCCTCATGGCTCCCAGCCCCGCTTTCTCCTATTTGGCCTTTACTCCTTGATAACTCCCTTCCATATATGTCATGGTTCAGGGATTACTAAGTTTAAAATCTAGTGGTTTGGAAGCAAGAATTCTCTTACTTTCTTAAAAGATCTTTTCCCAGGTTTCCTAGATTTTCCTCCTTATCCTGTGAATTAAGATCAAGATCAGACCTCCAATCTAAAAATTCCAGCCTCTGGCTTTAGGGGAGAAAGGATGTTTACTTAGTCTGGAGTAGTGAGATGCCAGACACAGGGTTCCAGAATTAAGTTTACAGAAAAATAAATGTGGGGGACTGATATAGAAATGCCAGCTTTTTGCCAAGTAAGGACGTTAAAAAACCGTCACCACCAACTGCTCTATCATTTCACAAATGAAAGTAAGTTTTAACACAAAATAAAGCCTTAATCTTAGAATAACAGTTCCAAGCCACCCTGCATTGATTTGCAAGGGTACTAAAGAGTGACTCCCCCCTTTCTTTTCCTTTCCATTTTTTTTTTTTTTTTTGGTAGATTAGCTCCAAGTTGGTCTATTGGTCTCCAGATCAGTGGCAGGCAAACTACAGCCATGGGCCAAATACAGCTCAGTGCCTATTTTTTTGTATTATAACCTAGTTAAGAGTTGTTAAATGGTTGGAAAGCCTAAAATAGAATTTCATGACACATGAAATTCAAATTTGTGTTCTCCTAAATAAAAGCAATCACAGAACCTTCATCAATTCATCCCTCCAACTATCCATGTATCTAACAGCCGGTTTTTAACCATTAGGTTCCTTGCCTGTTATACCCTCTTTGACCTTATTCTCCTCTTGGATTTCCCAGGTGATTTATCCAGTATAATACCTTGGACAAGGGGCTCATTACCAGTCACATTTATTCCTCCACTCACTGACTTATGTGCTACAATGACAGTTGAATAAGGCAAGAGACACTATGGCTGTCAACACCTAAAATATTTACTGTTTGGCCCTTTAAGAGCAGCTTGGCCAACCCAACCCATAGTATGGACTTCAGGTATTTCCAACTTGGGGTGCATCACCTGCAGGGCTTGTTAGAACACAGACTGCTGAGTCCCACCCCAGAGTTTGTGATTCATTAAGTCTGGAGTGCAACCCCGAGAATACACATTTCTAACAAGTTCCCATGTGAGGCCACTGGTGCTGGTCAAGAATCACACTTGGCTTAAAGAGGACGAAAACAAATACAGATGGAATAGTCATCTGTCCAGCCCTACAAATCTTTGACCACAAGGTTCTCCCTCATCACCACCACCCCCCCACGCTTTGCTTTCTATGGATCAACAAATTCTGCCATGAATAATAAAACTACTCTCAAGCATTATCAGGTGTTATACGCGATGCCACTTATGTGGATTATGTCATTTAATCTCACAATTACCCTGAGGTTAAGATAGTTACTCTCATTTGGCAGATGAGAAAACGGTCGGCAGAAAGGCTAAATCCAAAAAAAGTTAACTCCCATAGCCAATAAATGGAATAGTGACTGCTGCCCAGTGTCTTATTAGAGCCTGTGCTCTTACTTTCTTACTTGTTGTTCTCCCTATAGCCCCTATTCATTATATGATTATTACTGAACCAAATTAAGGGACAAGGGGTAGATACTTTCTTTAAATATTTCTAAGCATTTCATCTATGCATTAGATGAGATGAATATTTACGAAGTTCCTACTTAGTGCTAGACGGGGCTGTAGGTGCTGAGAACACAGCAATGAATGTATCATTAAGCTTATATGGGGCAGCACAATAAACAAGGTAAATTACATGTTGGTCATAAATACTATGAAGTAAAATAAGGTCTCTAAAAAGGGAAAGCAATTTTGGAGGGAATTGTAAGTTTACAATAAGGGAGTTATTATGAAGCTATTTAGTAAGGAGCTGAAGTGAGAGTGGAAGCCACTGCAAGGAACAGCAAGTGAAAAGACCTGAGCACACACATGCCAGGTGTTATGTGAAGGTGCACAAGGTAGAAGGGGAGTGAATAAGCATATACAGTAGGAGCCCAAGTCAGAGGAGTACCAGGAGCCAGATTCTACAGGAGCCAGATTCTACAGGCAATAATGATTAATTTATTTTTACTCCAAGGAATACAGGAAGCCATCTTTGATCAAAATACGTCACTCAAGTCTTTTTTTTTTTTTTTTTTTTTGAGACTAGGTCTCGTTATTTTTGCCTGTGGAACCGCAGGCTCACGTTGCCTGGGGTACCAGACTCAAGCAATCCCCAGTCTCAGCTTCCCAGGTAGCTGAGATTACAGGCGCGTGCCAAACCCAGCTATTTTTTGGAACTAGGTCTCGTTACATTGCCCCAAGTGGGACTCAAACCACCATCCCGGGTTCCTGCTGCGGCTTCCTAGGCTGCCGCTTACAGGCACACGCCACCACTCACTCATGTCTTATCAGGATCACTATGGCTGCTGCATAGACACAGATTTAAGTGGGAGGAAGCAAGGGCTGAAACTGAGACATTAGTACAAGGTTAATTCAATAAAGTGATATGATTATGGCTAGACCAACATATAAGTGGTAGAGAGATGCAAAGTTGTATGATTCTGGATATTTTGAAGGGCAGTGGGCCTGAATATTGATTGGCTAGAAGGTGAGAGAGATAGAATTTGGGAGGGGGAAAATTCAGATTGTGATGTTAAACATGCAAGTAAGTATGAGACATAAACAGCTGGATCCACAATTTTTGGAATTAGCCAGGAATATGTAGCTTGGGAGTTACCAGTATAGAAAGGATACTGAAAGTCTTGACACTGAAAGAGATCAGCATATTTTATGTGCTTCCCATCACTTCAGGGGAAACCTCTTCAGGGGTTTCCCTAACCCCAATTTTTTCCCTTGCAGATCTGAGGCCACAGAGTCTGGTGGAAGAATGCTGGGGCTCTTTTGGCTGCTTAATACATTCACACCCACTTGTTTAAAATTTCCAGTGCTTCATGCTCTGGTTCCACAAGGCAAAGACAGTTTTAATTAGAGGTTTTCACATTAAGCCAAAGAATGTTAGTCATCTTCAGATGGATTGAAAAAAATAATACACCTCGACAGTAAAGAAAATCAGTTAAAACAAAGTTTTTCCACGAGGAATTGTGAGGACTTGGCTAAAGCTGCCTGGAAATGAAAACGCACACACCCACCCACCAAAATAAACATGGGAAAGGAAAATGTACTCGTTACAGACGGATACCCTAAAGTATTCCTATTCCCAGTCAAAGTACAAATTCCTTCAAGATTTCCTTTGCTTCAACCCTTTCTGAAGCTCCAGAAGATGCTAGAAGGCTGGAGAGATGGCCATTGGGAAAGAGCTGTTGGTACTTGGCAATGCTTCCCAGAGAGGCTGTGGCAACAGCTCCCTGGGCAGCAGACATCATGGATTTTCCTCCCTGTGGGAACCAGAGGTCCCTCCGTTTCTGGCCTAGAGCCCTTAGAGACAAAGAACTTCATTCTCTCCCATTCCAGAGTGGAGCGGCTGGGGAGTGGCGCAGGGGTTAGAATTCTCCCCCTAGGAGTCCCCCACAGGCGCACACCCGAGCCCGCTCCTGACTCCGATCCAGGAGGCGTGCAGGCCGCGAGGCTGCTGGGCCTAGGCCCGTTGCCAGACTGCCGGGGGAAGGGCGGCCGGCTCAGGCGGGTCAGGAGCGCTCGGGGCACTTCAAGCCAGGGCGCTGCTGCCCGCAAGAGCCCCTTCCTTCCCCTCAACCCCATTCTCTCGCGGTCCTTTCTCCCAGGGCGCCTCCGCCTTCCCCATCTACCCGTCGCCGCCCTCGCCCTTTCTTCCCTCCTCCTGACCCTCCCCCCGGCTCGCTCCTCCCCCGGCAGCCCACCTTCACCCCGCTCCTCCGCCGGCTCCCAGGTCTCGGCCCCTTCTCCCCGGCCTCTCCTTGCAGGCCCCCGCGCCCCGGGCCCCCGCAGCCCCCTCCGCGCCCCCTCGAGGCGGCGGCGGCGGCCCCTTTCACAATAGCGTGGCCCTCCTCCCTCCGCGGCGTTCCGCGTCCGCTCCCGCCCTCTCTCTCGGCGCATGCGCCCTCCGGACGGCGGCGGCGGCTGGGGCTCCGAGCGGCTCCGTTTTTTTAAAGGGAAACGCTGAAGCGCCGGGGGTGACTGTGGGGGAGGGGGACCCCGAGCCGCGGAGACCCCCGGGGGCGGCGACAGACCCCCCTCCCGGAGTAGGAGGGCTTTGGGCGGACCCTTCCCTCCCACCCCCTCCTGAGGAGGAGGGGGGGGGGAAATGGAGGCTCGGGGCGGCTGAGGCGAGCTCCGGGGCGGGGAAGGGGGGGTGTGGG